>CAMAOD020000079.1:80000-102500 GCA_945859595.2 Megachile willughbiella
ACAGAGACAGAGGCAAGGACTGAGACTGAGACAGAGACAGAGGCAGAGACTGAGACTGAGACAGAGACAGAGACAGAGACAGAGACAGACACAGAGACTGAGACGCAGGCAGAGACACAGACAGAGACAGTGGCAGATACAGAGACAGAGACAGAGACAGAGACAGAGACAGAGACAGAGACAGAGACAGAGACAGAGACAGAGACAGAGACAGAGACAGAGACAGAGACAGAGACAGAGACAGAGACAGAGACAGAGACAGAGACAGAGACAGAGACAAAGGCAGAAACAGAGACGGAGACAGAGGCAGAGACAGAGGCAGGGACAGAGACAGAGACAGAGACAGAGGGAGAGACAGCGACAGAGACAGAGATAGAGACAGGGCAGAGTCAGAGGCAGAGACAGAGACAGAGACAGAGACAGAAGGAGAGACAGCGACAGAGACAGAGGCAGAGACAGAGACAGAGACAGAGGCAGAGACACAGACAGAGACAGAGACAGATACAGAGACAAAGACAGAGACAGAGACAGAGACAGAGAGAGAGACAGAGACAGAGACAGAGACAGAGACAGAGACAGAGACAGAGACAGAGACAGAGACAGAGACAGAGACAGAGGCAGAGACAGAGACAGAGACAGAGACAGAGACAGAGACAGAGACAGAGACAGAGACAGAGACCGAGACAGAAACAGAAACAGAGACAGAGACAGAGACAGAGACAGAGACAGAGACAGAGACAGAGACAGAGACAGAAACAGAGACAGAGGCAAGGACTGAGACTGAGACAGAGACAGAGACAGAGCCAGAGACTGAGACTGAGACAGAGACAGAGACAGGAACAGAGACGGAGACAAAGACCGAGACAGAGGCAGAGACACAGACAGAGACAGAGACAGAGACAGAGACAGAGACAGAGACAGAGACAGAGACAGAGACAGAGACAGAGACAGAGACAGAGACAGAGACAGAGACAGAGACAGAGACAGAGACAGAGACAGAGACAGAGACAGAGAGAGAGACAGAGACAGAGACGGAGACAAAGACCGAGACAGAGACAGAGACAGAGACAGAGACAGACACAGAGACAGAGACAGAGGCAGAGACAGAGACAGAGACGGAGACAGAGGCAGAGACAGAGCCAGGGACAGAGACGGAGACAGAGACAGAGGAAGTGACAGAGACAGAGAGAGACGCAGGGACTGAGACAGAGGCAGAGACACAGAGACGGAGACACAGAGACAGAGATGCAGAGACAGAGACACAGAGACAGAGATGCAGAGACAGAGACAAAGAGACAGAGGCAGAGACACATAGACAGAGACCCAGAGACAGAGACAGAGACACTGACGGAGACAGAGACGGAGGCAGAGGCAGAGACAGAGATCGAAAGATAGACACAGACAGAGACAGAGATGGAGACGGAGACGGAGACAGAGGCAGAGACAAACACAGAGACGAAGGCAGAGACTGAGACAGAGACAGAGACTGAGACAGAGACAGAGACAGAGACAGAGACAGAGACAGAGGCAAGGACTGAGACTGAGACAGAGACAGAGGCAGAGACTGAGACTGAGACAGAGACAGAGACAGAGACAGAGACAGAAACAGAGACAGAGACAGAGACAGAGAGAGAGACAGAGACAGAGACGGAGACAAAGACCGAGACAGAGACGGAGACAAAGACCGAGACAGAGACAGAGACAGAGACAGACACAGAGACTGAGACGCAGGCAGAGACACAGACAGAGACAGAGACAGAGACAGAGACAGAGACAGAGACAGAGACAGAGACAGAGACAGAGACAGAGACAGAGACAGAGACAGAGACAGAGACAGAGACAGAGACAGAGACAGAGACAGAGACAGAGACAGAGACAGAGACAGAGACAGAGACAGAGACAGAGACAGAGACAGAGACAGAGACACAGACAGAGACGGAGACAAAGACCGAGACAGAGACAGAGACAGAGACCGAGACAGACACAGAGACTGAGACGCAGGCAGAGACAGAGACAGAGACAGTGACAGAGACAGAGACAGAAATAGAGACAGTGACTGAGACAGAGACAAAGACAGAGACAGAGACAAAGACAGAGACAGAGACGGAGGCAGAGGCAGAGACAGAGGAATAGACAGAGACAGAGACAGAAACAGCGACGGGCACAGGGAGAGGGACACTGTCAGAGACAGAGACAGAGGAATAGACAGAGACAGAGACAGAAACAGGGACAGGCACAGGGAGAGGGACAGGGACAGGGACAGAGACAGAGACAGAGACAGAGACAGAAACAGAGACGGAGGCAAAGACCGAGACAGAGGCAGGGACACAGAGAGAGACAGAGACAGAGACAGAGACAGAGACAGAGACAGAGACAGAGACAGAGACAGAGACAGAGACAGAGACAGAGACAGAGACAGAGACAGAAACAGAGACGGAGACAAAGACCGAGACAGAGGCAGAGACACAGACAGAGACAGAGACAGAGACAGAGACAGAGACAGTGACTGAGACAGAGACAAAGACAGAGACAGAGACAAAGACAGAGACAGAGACGGAGGCAGAGGCAGAGACAGAGGAATAGACAGAGACAGAGACAGAAACAGCGACGGGCACAGGGAGAGGGACACTGTCAGAGACAGAGACAGAGGAATAGACAGAGACAGAGACAGAAACAGGGACAGGCACAGGGAGAGGGACAGGGACAGGGACAGAGACAGAGACAGAGACAGAGACAGAAACAGAGACAGAGACACAGACAGAGACGGAGACAAAGACCGAGACAGAGACGGAGACAGAGACAAAGACAGAGACAGAGACAAAGACAGAGACAGAGACGGAGGCAGAGGCAGAGACAGAGACAGAGACAGAGACAGACACAGAGACTGAGACGCAGGCAGAGACACAGACAGAGACAGTGACAGAGACAGAGACAGAGACAGAGACAGAGACAGAGACAGAGACAGAGACAGAGACAGAGACAGAGACAGAGACAGAGACAGAGACAGAGACGGAGACAGAGACAGAGACAGAGACAGAGACAGAGACAGAGACAGAGACAGAGACAGAGACAGAGACACAGACAGAGACGGAGACAAAGACCGAGACAGAGACAGAGACAGAGACCGAGACAGACACAGAGACTGAGACGCAGGCAGAGACAGAGACAGAGACAGTGACAGAGACAGAGACAGAGACAGAGACAGTGACTGAGACAGAGACAAAGACAGAGACAGAGACAAAGACAGAGACAGAGACGGAGGCAGAGGCAGAGACAGAGGAATAGACAGAGACAGAGACAGAAACGGCGACGGGCACAGGGAGAGGGACACTGTCAGAGACAGAGACAGAGGAATAGACAGAGACAGAGACAGAAACAGGGACAGGCACGGGGAGAGGGACAGGGACAGGGACAGAGACAGAGACAGAGACAGAGACAGAAACAGAGACGGAGGCAAAGACCGAGACAGAGGCAGGGACACAGACAGAGACAGAGACAGAGACAGAGACAGAGACAGAGACAGAGACAGAGACAGAGACAGAGACAGAGACAGAGACAGAGACAGAGACAGAGACAGAGACAGAGACAGAGACAGAGACAGAGACAGAGGCAAGGACTGAGACTGAGACGGAGACAGAGGCAGAGACTGAGACTGAGACAGAGACAGAGACAGAGACAGAGACAGGAACAGAGACAGAGACAGAGACAGAGAGAGAGACAGAGACAGAGACGGAGACAAAGACCGAGACAGAGACAGAGACAGAGACAGACACAGAGACTGATACGCAGGCAGAGACACAGACAGAGACAGTGACAGAGACAGAGACAGAGACAGAGACAGAGACAGAGACAGAGACAGAGACAGAGACAGAGACAGAGACAGAGACAGAGACAGAGACAGAGACAGAGACAGAGACAGAGACAGAGACAGAGACAGAGACGGAGACAAAGACCGAGACAGAGACAGAGACAGAGACAGAGACAGACACAGAGACTGGGACGCAGGCAGAGACACAGACAGAGACAGTGACAGAGACAGAGACAGAGACAGAGACAGAGACAGAGACAGAGGCAGAGACTGATACTGAGACAGAGACAGAGACAGAGACAGAGACAGAGACATAGACAGAGACAGAGACAGAGACAGAGACAGAGACAGAGACAGAGACAGAGACAGAGACAGAGACAGAGACAGAGACAGAGACAGAGACAGAGACAGAGACAGAGACAGAGACAGAGACAGAGACAGAGCCAGAGACAGAGACAGAGACAGAGACAGAGACAGAGACAGAGACAGAGACAGAGACAGAGACAGAGACAGAGACAGAGACAGAGACAGAGGCAAGGACTGAGACTGAGACAGAGACAGAGGCAGAGACTGAGACTGAGACAGAGACAGAGACAGAGACAGAGACAGAAACAGAGACGGAGACAAAGACCGAGACAGAGGCAGAGACACAGACAGAGACAGAGACAGACACAGAGACAGAGACAGAGACAGAGACAGAGACAGAGACAGAGACAGAGACAGAGACAGAGACAGAGACAGAGACAGAGACAGAGACAGAGACAGAGACAGAGACAGAGACAGAGACAGAGACAGAGACAGAGACAGAGACAGAGACAGAGACAGAGACAGAGACAGAGACAGAGACAGAGACAGAGACAGAGACAGAGACAGAGACAGAGACAGAGACAGAGACAGAGACAGAGACAGAGACAGAGACATAGACAGAGACAGAGACAGAGATAGAGACAGAGACAGAGACAGAGACAGAGACAGAGACAGAGACAGAGACAGAGACAGAGACAGAGACGGAGACAAAGACCGAGACAGAGACAGATACAGAGACTGAGACGGAGACAGAGACAGAGACGGAGACGGAGATAGAGGCAGAGACAGAGACAGAGACGGAGACAGGGGCAGAGACAGAGCCAGGGACGGAGATAGAGACAGAGACAGAGGGAGAGACAGCGACAGAGACAGAGACAGAGACAGAGACAGAGACAGAGACAGAGACAGAGACAGAGACAGAGACAGAGACAGAGACAGAGACAGAGACAGAGACAGAGACAGAGACAGAGACAGAGACAGAGACGGAGATAGAGACAGAGGCAGAAACAGAGACGGAGACAGAGGCAGAGACAGAGGCAGGGACAGAGACAGAGACAGAGACAGAGACAGAGTCAGAGACAGAGACAGAGACAGAGACAGAGACAGACGCAGGGACTGAGACAGAGGCAGAGACAGCGACAGAGACAGAGATAGAGACAGGGCAGAGACAGAGGCAGAGACAGAGACAGAGACAGAGACAGAAGGAGAGACAGCGACAGAGACAGAGGCAGAGACAGAGACAGAGACAGAGACAGAGACAGAGACAGAGACAGAGACAGAGACAGAGACAGAGACAGAGACAGAGACAGAGACAGAGACAGAGACAGAGACAGAGACAGAGACAGAGACAGAGACAGAGACATAGACAGAGACAGAGACAGAGACAGAGACAGAGACAGAGACAGAGACATAGACAGAGACAGAGACAGAGACAGAGGCAGAGACATAGACAGAGACAGAGACAGAGACAGAGACAGAGACAGAGACAGAGACAGAGACAGAGACAGAGACAGAGACAGAGACAGAGACAGAGACAGAGACAGAGACGGAGACAAAGACCGAGACAGAGACAGATACAGAGACTGAGACGGAGACAGAGACAGAGACGGAGACGGAGATAGAGGCAGAGACAGAGACAGAGACGGAGACAGGGGCAGAGACAGAGCCAGGGACGGAGATAGAGACAGAGACAGAGGGAGAGGCAGCGACAGAGACAGAGACAGAGACAGAGACAGAGACAGAGACAGAGACAGAGACAGAGACAGAGACAGAGACAGAGACATAGACAGACACAGAGTCAGAGACAGAGACAGAGACAGAGACAGAGACAGAGACAGAGACGGAGACAAAGACCGAGACAGACGCAGGGACTGAGACAGAGGCAGAGACAGCAACAGAGACAGAGACAGAGACACAGACAGAGACAGAGACAGAGACAGAGACAGAGGCAGAGACTGAGACTGAGACAGAGACAGAGACAGAAACAGAGACGGAGACAAAGACCGAGACAGAGGCCGAGACACAGACAGAGACAGAGAGAGAGACGGAGACGGAGACAGAGACAGAGACAGAGACAGGGACAGAGACAGAGACAGAGACAGAGACAGAGACAGAGACAGAGACAGAGACAGAGACAGAGACAGAGACAGAGACAGAGACAGAGACAGAGACAGAGACAGAGACGGAGACAAAGACCGAGACAGAGACAGATACAGAGACTGAGACGGAGACAGAGACAGAGACGGAGACGGAGATAGAGGCAGAGACAGAGACAGAGACGGAGACAGGGGCAGAGACAGAGCCAGGGACGGAGATAGAGACAGAGACAGAGGGAGAGGCAGCGACAGAGACAGAGACAGAGACAGAGACAGAGACAGAGACAGAGACAGAGACAGAGACAGAGACAGAGACAGAGACATAGACAGACACAGAGTCAGAGACAGAGACAGAGACAGAGACAGAGACAGAGACAGAGACGGAGACAAAGACCGAGACAGACGCAGGGACTGAGACAGAGGCAGAGACAGCAACAGAGACAGAGACAGAGACACAGACAGAGACAGAGACAGAGACAGAGACAGAGGCAGAGACTGAGACTGAGACAGAGACAGAGACAGAAACAGAGACGGAGACAAAGACCGAGACAGAGGCCGAGACACAGACAGAGACAGAGAGAGAGACGGAGACGGAGACAGAGACAGAGACAGAGACAGGGACAGAGACAGAGACAGAGACAGAGACAGAGACAGAGACAGAGACAGAGACAGAGACAGGGACAGAGACAGATGCAGAGGAAGAGCCAGGGACAGAGACGGAGAAAGAGACAGAGGAAGAGACAGCGACAGAGACAGAGACAGAGACAGAGACAGAGACAGAAACAGAGTCAGAGACAGAGACAGAGACAAAGACCGAGACAGAGGCAGAGACACAGACAGAGACAGAGACAGAGACGGAGGCAAAGACCGAGACAGAGACAGAGACAGAGACAGACACAGAGACAGAGACAGAGACAGAGACAGAGACAGAGACAGAGACAGAGACACAGACAGAGACGGAGACAAACACCGAGACAGAGACAGAGACAGAGACCAAGACAGACACAGAGACTGAGACGCAGGCAGAGACAGAGACAGAGACAGTGACAGAGACAGAGACAGAGACAGAGACAGTGACTGAGACAGAGACAAAGACAGAGACAGAGACAAAGACAGAGACAGAGACGGAGGCAGAGGCAGTGACAGAGGAATAGACAGAGACAGAGACAGAAACAGCGACGGGCACAGGGAGAGGGACACTGTCAGAGACAGAGACAGAGGAATAGACAGAGACAGAGACAGAAACAGGGACAGGCACAGGGAGAGGGAGAGGGACAGGGACAGAGACAGAGACAGAGACAGAGACAGAAACAGAGACAGAGACACAGACAGAGACGGAGACAAAGACCGAGACAGAGACAGAGACAGAGACCGAGACAGACACAGAGACTGAGACGCAGGCAGAGACAGAGACAGAGACAGTGACAGAGACAGAGACAGAGACAGAGACAGAGACTGAGACAGAGACAAAGACAGAGACAGAGACAAAGACAGAGACAGAGACGGAGGCAGAGGCAGAGACAGAGACAGAGACAGAGACAGACACAGAGACTGAGACGCAGGCAGAGACACAGACAGAGACAGTGACAGAGACAGAGACAGAGACAGAGACAGAGACAGAGACAGAGACAGAGACAGAGACAGAGACAGAGACAGAGACAGAGACAGAGACAGAGACAGAGACAGAGACAGAGACAGAGACAGAGACAGAGACAGAGACAGAGACAGAGACAGAGACAGAGACGGAGACATAGACAGACACAGAGACGGAGACAAAGACCGAGACAGAGACAGAGACGGAGACAGAGGCAGAGGAAGAGCCAGGGACAGAGACGGAGAAAGAGACAGAGGAAGAGACAGCGACAGAGACAGAGACAGAGACAGAGACAGAGACAGAAGCAGACACAGAGACAGAGACAGAGACTGAGACGCAGGCAGAGACAGAGACAGAGACAGAGACAGAGACAGAGACAGAGACTGAGACTAAGACAAAGACAAAGACAGAGACAGAGACGGAGACAGAGACAGAGACAGAGGAATAGACAGAGACAGAGACAGAAACAGCGACAGGCACAGGGAGAGGGACAGGGTCAGAGACAGAGACAGAGGAATAGACAGAGACAGAGACAGAAATAGCGACAGGCACAGGGAGAGGGACAGGTACAGAGACAGAGACAGAGACGGAGACAGAAACAGAGACGGAGGCAAAGACCGAGACAGAGGCAGGGACACAGACAGAGACAGAGACAGAGACAGAGACAGAGACGGAGACAGAGACAGAGACAGAGACAGAGACAGAGACAGAGACAGAGGCAGAGACAGAGACAGAGACAGAGACAGAGACAGAGACAGAGACAGAGACAGAGACAGAGACAGAGACAGAGACAGAGACAGAGACAGAGACAGAGACAGAGACAGAGACAGAGACAGAGACAGAGTCAGAGACAGAGACAGAGACAAGGACCGAGACAGAGGCAGAGACACAGACAGAGACAGAGACAGAGACAGAGACGGAGGCAGAGACTGAGACTGAGACAGAGACAGAGACAGAAACAGAGACGGAGACAAAGACAGAGACAGAGGCAGAGACAGCGACGGAGACAGAGACAGAGACAGAGACGGAGACAAAGACCGAGACAGAGACAGAGACAGAGACAGACACAGAGACTGAGACGCAGGCAGAGACACAGACAGAGACAGTGACAGAGACAGAGACAGAGACAGAGACAGAGACAGAGACAGAGACAGAGACAGAGACAGAGACAGAGACAGAGACAGAGACAGAGACAGAGACAGAGACAGAGACAGAGACAGAGACAGAGACAGAGACAGAGACAGAGACAGAGACAGAGACAGAGACAGAGACAGAGACAGAGACAGAGACAGAGACAGAGACAGAGACAGAGACAGAGACAGAGACAGAGACAGAGACAGAGACAGAGACAGAGACAGAAGGAGAGACAGCGACAGAGACAGAGGCAGAGACTGAGACAGAGACAGAGACAGAGACAGAGACAGAGACAGAGACAGAGACAGAGACAGAGACAGAGACAGAGACAGAGACAGAGACAGAGACAGAGACATAGACAGAGACAGAGACAGAGACAGAGACAGAGACAGAGACAGAGACATAGACAGAGACAGAGACAGGGACAGAGACAGAGACAGAGACAGAGACAGAGACAGAGACAGAGACAGAGACAGAGACAGAGACAGAGACGGAGACAAAGACCGAGACAGAGACAGATACAGGGACTGAGACGGAGACAGAGACAGAGACGGAGACGGAGATAGAGGCAGAGACAGAGACAGAGACGGAGACAGGGGCAGAGACAGAGCCAGGGACGGAGATATAGACAGAGACAGAGGGAGAGACAGCGACAGAGACAGAGACAGAGACAGAGACAGAGACAGAGACAGAGACAGAGACAGAGACAGAGACAGAGACATAGACAGACACAGAGTCAGAGACAGAGACGGAGACAGACACAGAGTCAGAGACAGAGACAGAGACAGAGACAGGGACAGAGACGGAGACAAAGACCGAGACAGACGCAGGGACTGAGACAGAGGCAGAGACAGCAACAGAGACAGAGACAGAGACAGAGACACAGACAGAGACAGAGACAGAGACAGAGACAGAGGCAGAGACTGAGACTGAGACAGAGACAGAGACAGAAACAGAGACGGAGACAAAGACCGAGACAGAGGCCGAGACGCAGACAGAGACAGAGAGAGAGACGGAGACGGAGACAGAGACAGAGACAGAGACAGAGACAGGGACAGAGACAGAGACAGAGACAGAGACAGAGACAGAGACAGAGACAGAGACAGAGACAGAGACAGAGACAGAGACAGAGACAGAGACAGAGACGGAGACAGAGACAGAGACAGAGACAGATGCAGAGGAAGAGCCAGGGACAGAGACGGAGAAAGAGACAGAGGAAGAGACAGCGACAGAGACAGAGACAGAGACAGAGACAGAGACAGAAACAGAGTCAGAGACAGAGACAGAGACAAAGACCGAGACAGAGGCAGATACAGAGACTGAGACGGAGACAGAGACAGAGACGGAGACGGAGAAAGAGGCAGAGACAGAGACAGAGACGGAGACAGAGACAGAAACAGAGACGGAGACAAAGACCGAGACAGAGGCCGAGACACAGACAGAGACAGAGAGAGAGGCGGAGACGGAGACAGAGACAGAGACAGAGACAGGGACAGAGACAGAGACAGAGACAGAGACAGAGACAGAGACAGAGACAGAGACAGAGACAGAGACAGAGACAGACGCAGGGACTGAGACAGAGGCAGAGACAGCGACAGAGACAGAGATAGAGACAGGGCAGAGACAGAGGCAGAGACAGAGACAGAGACAGAGACAGAAGTAGAGACAGCGACAGAGACAGAGGCAGAGACAGAGACAGAGACAGAGACAGAGACAGAGACAGAGACAGAGACAGAGACAGAGACAGAGACAGAGACAGAGACAGAGACAGAGACAGAGACATAGACAGAGACAGAGACAGAGACAGAGACAGAGACAGAGACAGAGACAGAGACAGAGACAGAGACAGAGACAGAGACAGAGACAGAGACAGAGACAGAGACAGAGACAGAGACAGAGACAGAGACAGAGACAGAGACAGAGACAGAGACAGAGACAGAGACAGAGACAGAGACAGAGACAGAGACGGAGACAAAGACCGAGACAGAGACAGATACAGAGACTGAGACGGAGACAGAGACAGAGACGGAGACGGAGATAGAAGCAGAGACAGAGACAGAGACGGAGACAGGGGCAGAGACAGAGCCAGGGACGGAGATAGAGACAGAGACAGAGGGAGAGACAGCGACAGAGACAGAGACAGAGACAGAGACAGAGACAGAGACAGAGACAGAGACAGAGACAGAGACAGAGACAGAGACAGAGACAGAGACAGAGACAGAGACATAGACAGACACAGAGTCAGAGACAGAGACAGAGACAGAGACAGAGACAGAGACGGAGACAAAGACCGAGACAGACGCAGGGACTGAGACAGAGGCAGAGACAGCAACAGAGACAGAGACAGAGACAGAGACACAGACAGAGACAGAGACAGAGACAGAGACAGAGACAGAGGCAGAGACTGAGACTGAGACAGAGACAGAGACAGAAACAGAGACGGAGACAAAGACCGAGACAGAGGCCGACACACAGACAGAGACAGAGAGAGAGACGGAGACGGAGACAGAGACAGAGACAGAGACAGGGACAGAGACAGAGACAGAGACAGAGACAGAGACAGAGACAGAGACAGAGACAGAGACAGAGACAGAGACAGAGACAGAGACAGAGACAGAGACAGAGACAGAGACAGAGACAGAGACAGAGACAGAGACAGAGGCAGAGGCAGAGACAGAGACAGAGACAGAGACAGAGACAGAGACAGAGACAGAGACAGAGACAGAGACAGAGACAGAGACGGAGACAAAGACCGAGACAGAGACAGAGACCGAGACAGACACAGAGACTGAGACGCAGGCAGAGACAGAGACAGAGACAGAGACAGAGACAGAGACAGAGACAGAGACAGAGACAGAGACAGAGACAGAGGCAGAGGAAGAGCCAGGGACAGAGACGGAGAAAGAGACAGAGGAAGAGACAGAGACAGGGACAGAGACAGAGACAGAGACAGAGACAGAGACAGAGACAGAGACAGAGACAGAGACAGAGACGGAGACAAAGACCGAGACAGAGACAGAGACCGAGACAGACACAGAGACTGAGACGCAGGCAGAGACAGAGACAGAGACAGAGACAGAGACAGAGACAGAGACAGAGACAGAGACAGAGACAGAGGCAGAGGAAGAGCCAGGGACAGAGACGGAGAAAGAGACAGAGGAAGAGACAGCGACAGAGACAGAGACAGAGACAGAGACAGAGACAGAGACGGGGACAGAGACAGAGACAGAGACAGAGACAGAGACAGAGACAGAGGCAGAGACAGAGACAGGGACAGAGACAGAGACAGAGACAGAGACAGAGACAGAGACAGAGACAGAGACAGAGACAGAGACAGAGACAGAGACAGAGACAGAGACAGAGACAGAGGCAGAGACAGAGACGGGGACAGAGACAGAGACAGAGACAGAGACAGAGACAGAGACAGAGGCAGAGACAGAGACAGGGACAGAGACAGAGACAGAGACAGAGACAGAGACAGAGACAGAGACAGAGACAGAGACAGAGACAGAGACAGAGACAGAGACAGAGACAGAGACAGAGACAGAGACAGAGACAGAGACAGAGACATAGACATAGACAGACACAGAGTCAGAGACAGAGACAGAGACAGAGACAGAGACAGAGACGGAGACAAAGACCGAGACAGACGCAGGGACTGAGACTGAGGCAGAGACAGCAACAGAGACAGAGACAGAGACAGAGACACAGACAGAGACAGAGACAGAGACAGAGACAGAGGCAGAGACTGAGACTGAGACAGAGACAGAGACAGAAACAGAGACGGAGACAAAGACCGAGACAGAGGCCGACACACAGACAGAGACGGAGAGAGAGACGGAGACGGAGACAGAGACAGAGACAGAGACAGGGACAGAGACAGAGACAGAGACAGAGACAGAGACAGAGACAGAGACAGAGACAGAGACAGAGACAGAGACAGAGACAGAGACAGAGACAGAGACAGAGACAGAGGCAGAGACAGAGACAGAGACAGAGACAGAGACAGAGACAGAGACAGAGACAGAGACAGAGACAGAGACAGAGACGGAGACAAAGACCGAGACAGAGACAGAGACCGAGACAGACACAGAGACTGAGACGCAGGCAGAGACAGAGACAGAGACAGAGACAGAGACAGAGACAGAGACAGAGACAGAGGCAGAGGAAGAGCCAGGGACAGAGACGGAGAAAGAGACAGAGGAAGAGACAGAGACAGGGACAGAGACAGAGACAGAGACAGAGACAGAGACAGAGACAGAGACAGAGACAGAGACGGAGACAAAGACCGAGACAGAGACAGAGACCGAGACAGACACAGAGACTGAGACGCAGGCAGAGACAGAGACAGAGACAGAGACAGAGACAGAGACAGAGACAGAGACAGAGACAGATACAGAGACAGAGGCAGAGGAAGAGCCAGGGACAGAGACGGAGAAAGAGACAGAGGAAGAGACAGCGACAGAGACAGAGACAGAGACAGAGACAGAGACAGAGACGGGGACAGAGACAGAGACAGAGACAGAGACAGAGACAGAGACAGAGGCAGAGACAGAGACAGGGACAGAGACAGAGACAGAGACAGAGACAGAGACAGAGACAGAGACAGAGACAGAGACAGAGACAGAGACAGAGACAGAGACAGAGACAGAGACAGAGACAGAGACAGAGACAGAGACAGAGACAGAGACAGAGGCAGAGACAGAGACGGGGACAGAGACAGAGACAGAGACAGAGACAGAGACAGAGACAGAGGCAGAGACAGAGACAGGGACAGAGACAGAGACAGAGACAGAGACAGAGACAGAGACAGAGACAGAGACAGAGACAGAGACAGAGACAGAGACAGAGACAGAGACAGAGACAGAGACAGAGACAGAGACAGAGACGGAGATAGAGACAGAGGCAGAAACAGAGACGGAGACAGAGGCAGAGACAGAGGCAGGGACAGAGACAGAGACAGAGACAGAGACAGAGACGGAGACAGAGGCAGAGACAGACACAGAGACGGAGGCAGAGACAGAGACAGAGACAGAGACAGAGACAGAGACAGAGACAGAGACAGAGACAGAGACAGAGACAGAGACAGATACAGAGACTGAGACGGAGACAGAGACAGAGACAGAGACAGAGACAGAGACAGAGACAGAGACATAGACAGAGACAGAGACAGAGACAGAGACAGATACAGAGACTGAGACGGAGACAAAGACAGAGACAGAGACAGAGACATAGACAGAGACAGAGACAGAGACAGAGACAGAGACAGAGACAGAGGCAGAGACAGAGACAGAGACAGAGACAGAGACAGAGACAGAGACAGAGACAGAGACAGAGACAGAGACAGAGACAGAGACAGAGACAGACACAGAGTCAGAGACAGAGACAGAGACAGAGACAGAGACAGAGACGGAGACAAAGACCGAGACAGACGCAGGGACTGAGACAGAGGCAGAGACAGCAACAGAGACAGAGACAGAGACAGAGACACAGACAGAGACAGAGACAGAGACAGAGACAGAGGCAGAGACTGAGACTGAGACAGAGACAGAGACAGAAACAGAGACGGAGACAAAGACCGAGACAGAGGCCGAGACACAGACAGAGACAGAGAGAGAGACGGAGACGGAGACAGAGACAGAGACAGAGACAGGGACAGAGACAGAGACAGAGACAGAGACAGAGACAGAGACAGAGACAGAGACAGAGACAGAGACAGAGACAGGGACAGAGACAGAGACAGAGACAGAGACAGAGACAGAGACAGAGACAGAGACAGAGACAGAGACAGAGACAGAGACAGAGACAGAGACAGAGACAGAGACAGAGACAGAGACAGAGTCAGAGACAGAGGCAGAGACAGAGACAGGGACAGAGACAGGGACAGAGACAGAAACAGAGACGGAGGCAAAGACCGAGACAGAGGCAGGGACACAGACAGAGACAGAGACAGAGACAGAGACAGAGGCAGAGACAGAGACAGAGACAGAGACAGAGACAGAGACAGAGACAGAGACAGAGACAGAGGCAGAAGCAGAGACTGAGACTGAGACAGAGACAGAGACAGAGACAGAGACAGAGACAGAGACAGAGACAGAGACAGAGACAGGGACAGAGGCAGAGACAGAGATGCAGAGACATAGACACAGAGACAGAGACAGAGACGGAGACAGAGGCAGAGACAGACACAGAGACGGAGGCAGAGACAGAGACAGAGACAGAGACAGAGACAGAGACAGAGACAGAGACAGAGACAGAGACAGAGACAGAGACAGAGACAGATACAGAGACTGAGACGGAGACAGAGACAGAGACAGAGACAGAGACAGAGACAGAGACAGAGACAGAGACAGATACAGAGACTGAGACGGAGACAAAGACAGAGACAGAGACAGAGACATAGACAGAGACAGAGACAGAGACAGAGACAGAGACAGAGACAGAGACAGAGACAGAGACAGAGACAGAGACAGAGACAGAGACAGAGACAGAGACAGAGACAGAGACAGAGACAGAGACAGAGACAGAGACAGAGACAGAGACAGAGACAGAGACAGAGACAGAGACAGAGACAGAGACAGAGACAGAGACAGAGACAGAGACAGAGACAGAGACAGAGACAGAGACGGAGACAGAGACGGAGGCAGAGACAGAGACAGAGACAGAGACAGAGACAGAGACAGAGACAGAGACAGAGACAGAGACAGAGACAGAGACAGAGACAGAGACAGAGACAGAGACAGAGACAGAGACGGAGACAGAGACAGAGACAGAGACGGAGACAGAGACAGAGACAGAGGAACAGACAGAGACAGAGACAGAAACAGCGACAGGCACAGGGAGAGGGACAGGGTCAGAGACAGAGACAGAGGAATAGACAGAGACAGAGACAGAAACAGCGACAGGCACAGGGAGAGGGACAGGGACAGGGACAGAGACAGAGACAGAGATAGAGACAGAGACAGAGACAGAGATGGAGACAGGGCAGAGACAGAGACAGAGGAATAGACAGAGACAGAGACAGAAACAGCGACAGGCACAGGGAGAGGGACAGGGACAGAGACAGAGACAGAGACAGAGACAGAGACAGAGACAGAGACAGAGACAGAGACAGAGACAGAGACAGAGACAGAGACAGAGACAGAGACAGAGACAGAGACAGAGACAGAGACAGAGACAGAGACAGAGACAGAGACAGAGACAGAGACAGAGACAGAGACAGAGACAGAGACAGAGACAGAGACAGAGACAGAGACAGATACAGAGACAGAGACAGAGACAGAGACAGAGACAGAGACAGAGACAGAGACAGAGCCAGAGACAGAGGCAGAGACAGAGACAGAGACAGAGACAGAGACAGAGACAGAGACAGAGACAGAGACGGAGACAGAGACACAGACAGAGACAGAGACAGAGACAGAGACAGAGGCAGAGAAGAGACTGAGACAGAGACAGAGACAGAAACAGAGACGGAGACAAAGACCGAGACAGAGGCCGAGACACAGACAGAGACAGAGAGAGAGACGGAGACGGAGACAGAGACAGAGACAGAGACAGGGACAGAGACAGAGACAGAGACAGAGACAGAGACAGAGACAGAGACAGAGACAGAGGCAGAGACAGCGACAGGGACAGAGTCAGAGACAGAGACAGAGACAGAGACAGAGGCAAGGACTGAGACTGAGACAGAGACAGAGGCAGAGACTGAGACTGAGACAGAGACAGAGACAGAGACAGAGACAGAGACAGAGACAGAGACAGAGACAGAAACAGAGACGGAGACAAAGACCGAGACAGAGGCAGAGACACAGACAGAGACAGAGACAGAGACAGAGACAGAGACAGAGACAGATACAGAGACTGAGACGGAGACAGAGACAGAGACAGAGACAGAGACAGAGACAGAGACAGAGACAGAGACAGAGACAGAGACAGATACAGAGACTGAGACGGAGACAGAGACAGAGACAGAGACAGAGACAGAGACAGAGACAAAGACAGAGACAGAGACAGAGACAGAGACAGAGACAGAGACAGAGACAGAGACAGAGACAGAGACAGAGACAGAGACAGAGACAGAGACAGAGACAGAGACAGAGACAGAGACAGAGACAGAGACAGAGACAGAGACAGAGACAGAGACAGAGACAGAGACAGAGACAGAGACAGAGACAGAGACAGAGACAGAGACAGAGACAGAGACAGAGACAGAGACAGAGACAGAGACAGAGACAGAGACAGAGACAGAGACAGAGACAGAGACGGAGACAGAGACAGAGACAGAGGAACAGACAGAGACAGAGACAGAAACAGCGACAGGCACAGGGAGAGGGACAGGGTCAGAGACAGAGACAGAGGAATAGACAGAGACAGAGACAGAAACAGCGACAGGCACAGGGAGAGGGACAGGGACAGGGACAGAGACAGAGACAGAGATAGAGACAGAGACAGAGGCAGAGATGGAGACAGGGCAGAGACAGAGACAGAGGAATAGACAGAGACAGAGACAGAAACAGCGACAGGCACAGGGAGAGGGACAGGGACAGAGACAGAGACAGAGACAGAGACAGAGACAGAGACAGAGACAGAGACAGAGACAAAGACAGAGACAGAGACAGAGACAGAGACAGAGACAGAGACAGAGACAGAGACAGAGACAGAGACAGAGACAGAGACAGAGACAGAGACAGAGACAGAGACAGAGACAGAGGCAGAGGCAGAGACAGAGACAGAGACAGAGACAGAGACAGAGACAGAGACAGAGACAGAGGCAGAAGCAGAGACTGAGACTGAGACAGAGACAGAGACAGAGACAGAGACAGAGACAGAGACAGAGACAGAGACAGAGGCAGAGACTGAGACTGAGACAGAGACAGAGACAGAAACAGAGACGGAGACAAAGACCGAGACAGAGGCCGAGACACAGACAGAGACAGAGAGAGAGACGGAGACGGAGACAGAGACAGAGACAGAGACAGGGACAGAGACAGAGACAGAGACAGAGACAGAGACAGAGACAGAGACAGAGACAGAGACAGAGACAGAGACAGAGACAGAGACAGAGACAGAGACAGAGACAGAGACAGAGACAGAGACAGAGACAGAGACAGAGGCAGAGACAGAGACAGAGACAGAGACAGAGACAGAGACAGAGACAGAGACAGAGACAGAGGCAGAAGCAGAGACTGAGACTGAGACAGAGACAGAGACAGAGACAGAGACAGAGACAGAGACAGAGACAGAGACAGGGACAGAGGCAGAGACAGAGATGCAGAGACATAGACACAGAGACAGAGACAGAGACGGAGACAGAGGCAGAGACAGACACAGAGACGGAGGCAGAGACAGAGACAGAGACAGAGACAGAGACAGAGACAGAGACAGAGACAGAGACAGAGACAGAGACAGAGACAGAGACAGAGACAGAGACAGAGACAGATACAGAGACTGAGACGGAGACAGAGACAGAGACAGAGACAGAGACAGAGACAGAGACAGAGACAGAGACAGAGACAGAGACAGATACAGAGACTGAGACGGAGACAGAGACAGAGACAGAGACAGAGACATAGACAGAGACAGAGACAGAGACAGAGACAGAGACAGAGACAGAGACAGAGACAGAGACAGAGACAGAGACAGAGACAGAGACAGAGACAGAGACAGAGACAGAGACAGAGACAGAGACAGAGACAGAGACAGAGACAGAGACAGAGACAGAGACAGAGACGGAGACAGAGACGGAGGCAGAGACAGAGACAGAGACAGAAACAGAGACAGAGACAGAGACAGAGACAGAGACAGAGACAGAGACAGAGACAGAGACAGAGACAGAGACAGAGACAGAGACAGAGACGGAGACAGAGACAGAGACAGAGACGGAGACAGAGACAGAGACAGAGGAACAGACAGAGACAGAGACAGAAACAGCGACAGGCACAGGGAGAGGGACAGGGTCAGAGACAGAGACAGAGGAATAGACAGAGACAGAGACAGAAACAGCGACAGGCACAGGGAGAGGGACAGGGACAGGGACAGAGACAGAGACAGAGATAGAGACAGAGACAGAGACAGAGATGGAGACAGGGCAGAGACAGAGACAGAGGAATAGACAGAGACAGAGACAGAAACAGCGACAGGCACAGGGAGAGGGACAGGGACAGAGACAGAGACAGAGACAGAGACAGAGACAGAGACAGAGACAGAGACAGAGACAGAGACAGAGACAGAGACAGAGACAGAGACAGAGACAGAGACAGAGACAGAGACAGAGACAGAGACAGAGACAGAGACAGAGACAGAGACAGAGACAGAGACAGAGACAGAGACAGAGACAGAGACAGAGACAGAGACAGAGACAGAGACAGAGACAGAGACAGAGACAGAGACAGAGACAGAGACAGAGACAGAGCCAGAGACAGAGGCAGAGACAGAGACAGAGACAGAGACAGAGACAGAGACAGAGACAGAGACGGAGACAGAGACACAGACAGAGACAGAGACAGAGACAGAGACAGAGGCAGAGACTGAGACTGAGACAGAGACAGAGACAGAAACAGAGACGGAGACAAAGACCGAGACAGAGGCCGAGACACAGACAGAGACAGAGAGAGAGACGGAGACGGAGACAGAGACAGAGACAGAGACAGGGACAGAGACAGAGACAGAGACAGAGACAGAGACAGAGACAGAGACAGAGACAGAGACAGAGACAGAGACAGAGGCAGAGACAGCGACGGGGACAGAGTCAGAGACAGAGACAGAGACAGAGACAGAGGCAAGGACTGAGACTGAGACAGAGACAGAGGCAGAGACTGAGACTGAGACAGAGACAGAGACAGAGACAGAGACAGAGACAGAGACAGATACAGAGACTGAGACGGAGACAGAGACAGAGACAGAGACAGAGACAGAGACAGAGACAGAGACAGAGACAGAGACAGAGACAGAGACAGATACAGAGACTGAGACGGAGACAGAGACAGAGACAGAGACAGAGACATAGACAGAGACAGAGACAGAGACAGAGACAGAGACAGAGACAGAGACAGAGACAGAGACAGAGACAGAGACAGAGACAGAGACAGAGACAGAGACAGAGACAGAGACAGAGACAGAGACAGAGACAGAGACAGAGACAGAGACAGAGACAGAGACAGAGACAGAGACAGAGACAGAGACAGAGACAGAGACAGAGACAGAGACAGAGACAGAGACAGAGACAGAGACGGAGATAGAGACAGAGGCAGAAACAGAGACGGAGACAGAGGCAGAGACAGAGGCAGGGACAGAGACAGAGACAGAGACAGAGGGAGAGACAGCGACAGAGACAGAGTCAGAGACAGAGACAGAGACAGAGACAGAGACAGACGCAGGGACTGAGACAGAGGCAGAGACAGCGACAGAGACAGAGACAGAGACAGAGACAGAGACAGAGACAGAGACAGAGACAGAGACAGAGACAGAGACAGAGACAGAGACAGAGACAGAGACAGAGACAGAGACACAGACAGAGACAGAGACAGAGACAGAGACAGAGGCAGAGACTGAGACTGAGACAGAGACAGAGACAGAAACAGAGACGGAGACAAAGACCGAGACAGAGGCCGAGACACAGACAGAGACAGAGAGAGAGACGGAGACGGAGACAGAGACAGAGACAGAGACAGGGACAGAGACAGAGACAGAGACAGAGACAGAGACAGAGACAGAGACAGAGACAGAGACAGAGACAGAGACAGAGACAGAGACAGAGACAGAGACAGAGACAGAGACAGAGACAGAGACAGAGACAGAGACACAGACAGAGACAGAGACAGAGACAGAGACAGAGACAGAGACAGAGACAGAGACAGAGGCACAGACACAGAGACGGAGACGCAGAGACAGAGATGCAGAGACATAGACACAGAGACAGAGACAGAGACGGAGACAGAGGCAGAGACAGACACAGAGACGGAGGCAGAGACAGAGACAGAGACAGAGGAATAGACAAAGACAGAGACAGAAACAGCGACAGGCACAGGGAGAGGGACAGGGTCAGAGACAGAGACAGAGGAATAGACAGAGACAGAGACAGAAACAGCGACAGGCACAGGGAGAGGGACAGGGACAGGGACAGATACAGAGACAGAGATAGAGACAGAGACAGAGACAAAGACAGAGACAAAGACAGAGACAGAGACAGAGACAGAGACAGAGACAGAGACAGAGACAGAGACAGGGACAGAGACAGAGACAGAGACAGAGACAGAGACAGAGACAGAGACAGAGACAGAGACAGAGACAGAGACAGAGACAGAGACAGAGAGAGAGACAGAGACAGAGACGGAGACAAAGACCGAGACAGAGACAGAGACAGAGACAGACACAGAGACTGAGACGCAGGCAGAGACACAGACAGAGACAGTGACAGAGACAGAGACAGAGACAGAGGCAGAGACTGAGACTGAGACAGATACAGAGGCAGAAACAGAGACGGAGACAAGGACCGAGACAGAGGCAGAGACAGAGACAGAGACAGAGACAGAGACAGAGACAGAGACAGAGACAGAGACAGAGACAGAGACAGAGACAGAGACAGAGACAGAGACAGAGACAGAGACAGAGACAGAGACAGAGACAGAGACAGAGACAGAGACAGAGACAGAGACAGAGACAGAGACAGAGACAGAGACAGGGACAGAGACAGAGACAGAGACAGAGACAGACACAGAGACATAGACAGGGACAGAGACAGAGACAGAGACAGACTCAGAGACAGAAACAGAGACAGAGACAGAGACAGAGACAGAGACAGAGACGGAGACAAAGACCGAGACAGAGACAGATACAGAGACTGAGACGGAGACAGAGACAGAGACGGAGACAGAGACAGAGACAGAGACAGAGACAGAGACAGAGACAGAGACAGAGACATAGACAGAGACAGAGACAGAGACAGAGACAGAGACAGAGACAGAGACAGAGACAGAGACAGAGACAGAGACAGAGACAGAGACAGAGACAGAGACAGAGACAGAGACAGAGACGGAGACAAAGACCGAGACAGAGACAGATACAGAGACTGAGACGGAGACAGAGACAGAGACGGAGACGGAGATAGAGGGAGAGACAGCGACAGAGACGGAGACAGGGGCAGAGACAGAGCCAGGGACGGAGATAGAGACAGAGACAGAGGGAGAGACAGCGACAGAGACAGAGACAGAGACAGAGACAGAGACAGAGACAGAGACAGAGACAGAGACAGAGACAGAGACAGAGACAGAGACATAGACAGACACAGAGTCAGAGACAGAGACAGAGACAGAGACTTAGACGGAGACAAAGACCGAGACAGACGCAGGGACTGAGACAGAGGCAGAGACAGCAACAGAGACAGAGACTGAGACAGAGACAGAGACAGAAACAGAGACGGAGACAAAGACCGAGACAGAGGCCGAGACACAGACAGAGTCAGAGCGAGAGACGGAGACGGAGACAGAGACAGAGACAGAGACAGGGGCAGAGACAGAGACAGAGACAGAGACAGAGACAGAGACAGAGACAGAGACAGAGACAGA
>CAMAOD020000079.1:105000-123425 GCA_945859595.2 Megachile willughbiella
AGACAGAAGGAGAGACAGCGTCAGAGACAGAGGCAGAGACAGAGACAGAGACAGAGACAGAGACAGAGACAGAGACAGAGGCAGAGACAGATTCAGAGACAGAGACAGAGACAGAGACAGAGACAGAGACAGAGACAGAGACAGAGACAGAGAGAGAGACAGAGACAGAGACAGAGACAGAGACAGAGACAGAGACAGAGACAGAGACAGAGACAGAGACAGAGACAGAGGCAGAGACAGAGACAGGGACAGAGACAGAGACAGAGACAGAGACAGAGACAGAGACAGAGACAGAGACAGAGACAGAGACAGAGACAGAGACAGAGACAGAGACAGAGACGGAGATAGAGACAGAGGCAGAAACAGAGACGGAGACAGAGGCAGAGACAGAGGCAGGGACAGAGACAGAGACAGAGACAGAGGGAGAGACAGCGACAGAGACAGAGTCAGAGACAGAGACAGAGACAGAGACAGAGACAGACGCAGGGACTGAGACAGAGGCAGAGACAGCGACAGAGACAGAGACAGAGACAGAGACAGAGACAGAGACAGAGACAGAGACAGAGACAGAGACAGAGACAGAGACAGAGACAGAGACAGAGACAGAGACATAGACAGACACAGAGTCAGAGACAGAGACAGAGACAGAGACAGAGACAGAGACGGAGACAAAGACCGAGACAGACGCAGGGACTGAGACAGAGG
The DNA here is from genome assembly GCA_945859595.2 of Megachile willughbiella. Classification (NCBI taxonomy): domain Eukaryota; kingdom Metazoa; phylum Arthropoda; class Insecta; order Hymenoptera; family Megachilidae; genus Megachile; species Megachile willughbiella. The sequence continues at coordinate 105,706 of CAMAOD020000079.1, forward strand.
CAGAGACAGCAACAGAGACAGAGACAGAGACAGAGACACAGACAGAGACAGAGACAGAGACAGAGACAGAGGCAGAGACTGAGACTGAGACAGAGACAGAGACAGAAACAGAGACGGAGACAAAGACCGAGACAGAGGCCGAGACACAGACAGAGACAGAGAGAGAGACGGAGACGGAGACAGAGACAGAGACAGAGACAGGGACAGAGACAGATACAGAGACAGAGACAGAGACAGAGACAGAGACAGAGACAGAGACAGAGACAGAGACAGAGACAGAGACACAGACAGAGACAGAGACAGAGACAGAGACAGAGACAGAGACAGAGACAGAGACAGAGGCACAGACACAGAGACGGAGACGCAGAGACAGAGATGCAGAGACATAGACACAGAGACAGAGACAGAGACGGAGACAGAGGCAGAGACAGACACAGAGACGGAGGCAGAGACAGAGACAGAGACAGAGACAGAGACGGAGACAGAGACAGAGACAGAGACAGAGACATAGACAGAGACAGAGACAGAGACAGAGACGGAGACAGAGACAGAGACAGAGACGGAGACAGAGACAGAGACAGAGACAGAGACAGAGACAGAGACAGAGACAGAGACAGAGACAGAGACAGAGACAGAGACAGAGACAGAGACGGAGACAGAGACAGGGACAGAGGAATAGACAAAGACAGAGACAGAAACAGCGACAGGCACAGGGAGAGGGACAGGGTCAGAGACAGAGACAGAGGAATAGACAGAGACAGAGACAGAAACAGCGACAGGCACAGGGAGAGGGACAGGGACAGGGACAGATACAGAGACAGAGATAGAGACAGAGACAGAGACAAAGACAGAGACAAAGACAGAGACAGAGACAGAGACAGAGACAGAGACAGAGACAGAGACAGAGACAGGGACAGAGACAGAGACAGAGACAGAGACAGAGACAGAGACAGAGACAGAGACAGAGACAGAGACAGAGACAGAGAGAGAGACAGAGACAGAGACGGAGACAAAGACCGAGACAGAGACAGAGACAGAGACAGACACAGAGACTGAGACGCAGGCAGAGACACAGACAGAGACAGTGACAGAGACAGAGACAGAGACAGAGGCAGAGACTGAGACTGAGACAGATACAGAGGCAGAAACAGAGACGGAGACAAGGACCGAGACAGAGGCAGAGACAGAGACAGAGACAGAGACAGAGACAGAGACAGAGACAGAGACAGAGACAGAGACAGAGACAGAGACAGAGACAGAGACAGAGACAGAGACAGAGACAGAGACAGAGACAGAGACAGAGACAGAGACAGAGACAGAGACAGAGACAGGGACAGAGACAGAGACAGAGACAGAGACAGACACAGAGACATAGACAGGGACAGAGACAGAGACAGAGACAGAGTCAGAGACAGAAACAGAGACAGAGACAGAGACAGAGACAGAGACAGAGACGGAGACAAAGACCGAGACAGAGACAGATACAGAGACTGAGACGGAGACAGAGACAGAGACGGAGACAGAGACAGAGACAGAGACAGAGACAGAGACAGAGACAGAGACAGAGACATAGACAGAGACAGAGACAGAGACAGAGACAGAGACAGAGACAGAGACAGAGACAGAGACAGAGACAGAGACAGAGACAGAGACAGAGACAGAGACAGAGACAGAGACAGAGACGGAGACAAAGACCGAGACAGAGACAGATACAGAGACTGAGACGGAGACAGAGACAGAGACGGAGACGGAGATAGAGGGAGAGACAGCGACAGAGACGGAGACAGGGGCAGAGACAGAGCCAGGGACGGAGATAGAGACAGAGACAGAGGGAGAGACAGCGACAGAGACAGAGACAGAGACAGAGACAGAGACAGAGACAGAGACAGAGACAGAGACAGAGACAGAGACATAGACAGACACAGAGTCAGAGACAGAGACAGAGACAGAGACTTAGACGGAGACAAAGACCGAGACAGACGCAGGGACTGAGACAGAGGCAGAGACAGCAACAGAGACAGAGACTGAGACAGAGACAGAGACAGAAACAGAGACGGAGACAAAGACCGAGACAGAGGCCGAGACACAGACAGAGTCAGAGCGAGAGACGGAGACGGAGACAGAGACAGAGACAGAGACAGGGGCAGAGACAGAGACAGAGACAGAGACAGAGACAGAGACAGAGACAGAGACAGAGACAGAGACAGAGACAGAGACAGAGACAGAGACACAGACAGAGACAGAGACAGAGACAGAGACAGAGACAGAGACAGAGACAGAGACAGAGACAGAGACAGAGACAGAGACACAGACAGAGACAGAGACAGAGACAGAGACCGAGACAGAGACAGAGACAGAGACAGAGACAGAGACAGAGACAGAGACAGAGACAGAGACAGAGACAGAGACGGAGACAGAGGCAGAGACAGACACAGAGACGGAGGCAGAGACAGAGACAGAGACAGAGACAGAGACAGAGACAGAGGCACAGACACAGAGACGGAGACGCAGAGACAGAGATGCAGAGACATAGACACAGCGACAGAGACAGAGACGGAGACAGAGACGGAGACAGAGGCAGAGACAGACACAGAGACGGAGGCAGAGACAGAGACAGAGACAGAGACAGGGACGGAGACAGAGACAGAGACAGAGACAGAGACAGAGACAGAGACAGAGACGGAGACAGAGACAGAGACAGAGACATAGACAGAGACAGAGACAGAGACAGAGACAGAGACAGAGACAGAGACAGAGACAGAGACAGAGACAGAGACAGAGACAGAGACAGAGACAGAGACAGAGACAGAGACAGAGACAGAGACAGAGACAGAGACAGAGACAGAGACAGAGACAGAGACAGAGACAGAGACAGAGAAAGAGACAGAGACAGAGACGGAGACAAAGACCGAGACAGAGACAGATACAGAGACTGAGACGGAGACAGAGACAGAGACGGAGACGGAGATAGAGGCAGAGACAGCGACAGAGACGGAGACAGGGGCAGAGACAGAGCCAGGGACGGAGATAGAGACAGAGACAGAGGGAGAGACAGCAACAGAGACAGAGACAGAGACAGAGACAGAGACAGAGACAGAGACAGAGACAGAGACAGAGACAGAGACAGAGACATAGACAGACACAGAGTCAGAGACAGAGACAGAGACAGAGACTTAGACGGAGACAATGACCGAGGCAGACGCAGGGACTGAGACAGAGGCAGAGACAGCAACAGAGACAGAGACTGAGACAGAGACAGAGACAGAAACAGAGACGGAGACAAAGACCGAGACAGAGGCCGAGACACAGACAGAGTCAGAGAGAGAGACGGAGACCGAGACAGAGACAGAGACAGAGACAGGGACAGAGACAGAGACAGAGACAGAGACAGAGACAGAGACAGAGACAGAGACAGAGACAGAGACAGAGACAGAGACAGAGACACAGACAGAGACAGAGACAGAGACAGAGACAGAGACAGAGACAGAGACAGAGACAGAGACAGAGACAGAGACAGAGACAGAGGCACAGACACAGAGGCGGAGACGCAGAGACAGAGATGCAGAGACATAGACACAGAGACAGAGACAGAGACGGAGACAGAGACGGAGACAGAGGCAGAGACAGACACAGAGACGGAGGCAGAGACAGAGACAGAGACAGAGACAGGGACGGAGACAGAGACAGAGACAGAGACAGAGACAGAGACAGAGACAGAGACGGAGACAGAGACAGAGACAGAGACAGAGACAGAGACAGAGACAGAGACAGAGACAGAGACAGAGACAGAGAAAGAGACAGAGACAGAGACAGAGACAGAGACAGAGACAAAGACGGAGACAGAGACAGAGACAGAGGAATAGACAGAGACAGAAACAGAAACAGCGACAGGCACAGGGAGAGGGACAGGGTCAGAGACAGAGACAGAGGAATAGACAGAGACAGAGACAGAAACAGCGACAGGCACAGGGAGAGGGACAGGGACAGGGACAGATACAGAGACAGAGATAGAGACAGAGACAGAGACAGAGACAGAGACAGAGACAGAGACAGAGACAGAGACAGAGACACAGACAGAGACAGAGACAGAGACAGAGACAGAGACAGAGACAGAGACAGAGACAGAGACAGAGACAGAGACAGAGACAGAGACAGAGGCACAGACACAGAGACGGAGACGCAGAGACAGAGATGCAGAGACATAGACACAGAGACAGAGACAGAGACGGAGACAGAGACGGAGACAGAGGCAGAGACAGACACAGAGACGGAGGCAGAGACAGAGACAGAGACAGAGACAGGGACGGAGACAGAGACAGAGACAGAGACAGAGACAGAGACAGAAACAGAGACGGAGACAGAGACAGAGACAGAGACAGAGACAGAGACAGAGACAGAGACAGAGACAGAGACAGAGACAGAGACAGAGACAGAGACAGAGACAGAGACAGAGACAGAGACAGAGACAGAGACAAAGACGGAGACAGAGACAGAGACAGAGGAATAGACAGAGACAGAAAAAGAAACAGCGACAGGCACAGGGAGAGGGACAGGGTCAGAGACAGAGACAGAGGAATAGACAGAGACAGAGACAGAAACAGCGACAGGCACAGGGAGAGGGACAGGGACAGGGACAGATACAGAGACAGAGATAGAGACAGAGACAGAGACAGAGACAGAGACAGAGACAGAGACAGAGACAGAGACAGAGACAGAGACAGAGACAGAGACAGAGACAGAGACAGAGACAGAGACAGAGACAGAGACAGAGACAGGGACAGAGACAGAGACAGAGACAGAGACAGAGACAGAGACAGAGACAGAGACAGAGACAGAGACAGAGACAGAGACAGAGACAGAGACAGAGACAGAGACAGAGACAGAGACGGAGGCAGAGACTGAGACTGAGACAGAGACAGAGACAGAAACAGAGACGGAGACAAAGACAGAGACAGAGGGAGAGACAGCGACAGAGACAGAGACAGAGACAAGAGACAGAGACAGAGACAGAGACAGAGACAGAGACATAGACAGACACAGAGACAGACACAGAGACGGAGACAAAGACCGAGACAGAGACAGAGACGGAGACAGAGGCAGAGACAGAGCCAGGGAGAGAGACGGTGAAAGAGACAGAGGAAGAGACAGCGACAGAGACAGAGACAGAGACAGAGACAGAGACAGAGACAGAGACAGAGACAGAGACAGAGACAGAGACAGAGACAGAGACAGAGACAGAGACAGAGACAGAGACAGACACAGAGACATAGACAGAGACAGAGACAGAGACAGAGACAGAGACAGAGACAGAGACAGAGACAGAGACAGAGACGGAGACAAAGACAGATACAGAGACTGAGACGGAGACAGAGGCAGAGACGGAGACAGAGACAGAGACAGAGACAGAGACAGAGACAGAGACAGAGACAGAGACAGAGACAGAGACAGAGACATAGACAGAGACAGCGACAGAGACAGAGACAGAGACAGAGACAGAGACAGAGACAGAGACAGAGACAGAGACAGAGACAGAGACAGAGACAGAGACAGAGACAGAGACAGAGACAGAGACAGAGACAGAGACAGAGACAGAGACAGAGACAGAGACAGAGAAAGAGACAGAGACAGAGACGGAGACAAAGACCGAGACAGAGACAGATACAGAGACTGAGACGGAGACAGAGACAGAGACAGAGACGGAGACGGAGATAGAGGCAGAGACAGCGACAGAGACGGAGACAGGGGCAGAGACAGAGCCAGGGACGGAGATAGAGACAGAGACAGAGGGAGAGACAGCGACAGAGACAGAGACAGAGACAGAGACAGAGACAGAGACAGAGACAGAGACAGAGACAGAGACAGAGACATAGACAGACACAGAGTCAGAGACAGAGACAGAGACAGAGACTTAGACGGAGACAATGACCGAGACAGACGCAGGGACTGAGACAGAGGCAGAGACAGCAACAGAGACAGAGACTGAGACAGAGACAGAGACAGAAACAGAGACGGAGACAAAGACCGAGACAGAGGCCGAGACACAGACAGAGTCAGAGAGAGAGACGGAGACCGAGACGGAGACAGAGACAGAGACGGAGACGGAGATAGAGGCAGAGACAGCGACAGAGACGGAGACAGAGACTGAGACAGAGACAAAGACAGAGACAGAGACGGAGACAGAGACAGAGACAGAGACAGAGACAGAGACAGAGACAGAGACAGAGTCAGAGACAGAGACAGAGACAGAGACAGAGACAGAGACAGAGACAGAGACAGAGACAGAGACAGAGACAGAGACAGAGACAGAGACAGAGACAGAGACAGAGACAGAGACAGAGACAGAGACAGAGACAGAGACAGAGACAGAGACAGAGACAGAGACAGAGACAGAGACAGAGACAGAGACGGAGACTGAGACAGGGACAGAGACAGAGACAGAAACATAAAGACATAGGCACGGAGGCAGAGATGCAGAGACAGAGACAAAGAGACAGAGGCAGAGACACATAGACAGAGACCCAGAGACAGAGACAGAGATACTGACGGAGACAGAGACGGAGGCAGAGACAGAGACAGAGACAGAGACAGAGACAGAGACAGAGACAGAGACAGAGACAGAGACAGAGACATAGACAGACACAGAGACAGACACAGAGACGGAGACAAGGACCGAGACAGAGACAGAGACGGAGACAGAGGCAGAGACAGAGCCAGGGACAGAGACGGAGAAAGAGACAGAGGAAGAGACAGCGACAGAGACAGAGACAGAGACAGAGACAGAGACAGAGACAGAGACAGAGACAGAGACAGAGACAGAGACAGAGACAGAGACAGAGACAGAGACAGAGACAGAGACAGAGACGGAGACTGATACAGGGACAGAGACAGAGACAGAAACATAAAGACATAGGCACGGAGGCAGAGATGCAGAGACAGAGACAAAGAGACAGAGGCAGAGACACATAGACAGAGACCCAGAGACAGAGACAGAGATACTGACGGAGACAGAGACGGAGGCAGAGACAGAGACAGAGACAGAGACAGAGACAGAGACAGAGACAGAGACAGAGACTGAGACAGAGGCAGAGACTGAGACTGAGACAGAGAGAGAGACAGAGACAGAGACATAGACAGAGACAGAGACAGAGACAGAGACAGAGACAGAGACAGAGACAGAGACAGAGACAGAGACAGGGACAGAGACAGGGCAGAGACAGAGGCAGAGACAGAAACAGAGACGGAGACAAAGACCGAGACAGAGGCAGAGACAGAGGGAGAGACAGCGACAGAGACAGAGACAGAGACAGGGACAGAGAGAGAGACAGAGACAGAGACAGAGACAGAGACAGAGACAGAGACAGAGACAGAGACAGAGACAGAGACAGAGACAGAGACAGAGACAGAGACAGAGACAGAGACAGAGACAGAGACAGAGACAGAGGCAGAGACTGAGACTGAGACAGAGAGAGAGACAGAGACAGAGACATAGACAGAGACAGAGACAGAGACAGAGACAGAGACAGAGACAGAGACAGAGACAGAGACAGAGACAGGGACAGAGACAGGGCAGAGACAGAGGCAGAGACAGAAACAGAGACGGAGACAAAGACCGAGACAGAGGCAGAGACAGAGGGAGAGACAGCGACAGAGACAGAGACAGAGACAGGGACAGAGAGAGAGACAGAGACAGAGACAGAGACAGAGACAGAGACAGAGACAGAGACAGAGACAGAGACAGAGACAGAGACAGAGACAGAGACAGAGACAGAGACAGAGACAGAGACAGAGACAGAGACAGAGACAGAGACAGAGACAGAGACAGAGACAGAGACAAAGACAGAGACAGAGACAAATACCGAGACAGAGACAGAGACCGAGACAGACACAGAGACTGAGACGCAGGCAGAGACAGAGACAGAGACAGTGACAGAGACAGAGACAGAGACAGAGACAGAGACAGAGACAGAGACAGAGACTGAAACAGAGACAAAGACAGAGACAGAGACGGAGGCAGAGACAGAGACAGAGGAATAGACAGAGACAGAGACAGAAACAGCGACAGGCACAGGGAGAGGGACACTGTCAGAGACAGAGACAGAGGAATAGACAGAGACAGAGACAGAAACAGCGACAGGCACAGGGAGAGGGACAGGGACAGAGACAGAGACAGAGACAGAGACAGAAACAGCGACAGGCACAGGGAGAGGGACAGGGACAGAGACAGAGACAGAGACAGAGACAGAGACAGAGACAGAGACAGAGGCAGAGACAGAGACAGAGACAGAGACAGAGACAGAGACAGAGACAGAGACAGAGACAGAGACAGAGACAGAGACAGAGACAGAGACAGCGACAGAGACAGAGACAGAGACAGAGACAGAGACAGAGACAAAGACAGAGACAGAGACAAATACCGAGACAGAGACAGAGACCGAGACAGACACAGAGACTGAGACGCAGGCAGAGACAGAGACAGAGACAGTGACAGAGACAGAGACAGAGACAGAGACAGAGACAGAGACAGAGACTGAGACAGAGACAAAGACAGAGACAGAGACGGAGGCAGAGACAGAGACAGAGGAATAGACAGAGACAGAGACAGAAACAGCGACAGGCACAGAGAGAGGGACACTGTCAGAGACAGAGACAGAGGAATAGACAGAGACAGAGACAGAAACAGCGACAGGCACAGGGAGAGGGACAGGGACAGAGACAGAGACAGAGACAGAGACAGAGACAGAGACAGAGACAGAGACAGAGACAGAGATAGAGACAGAGACAGAGACAGAGACAGAGACAGAGACAGAGACAGAGACAGAGAGAGAGACAGAGAGAGAGACAGAGACAGAGACGGAGACAAAGATCGAGACAGAGACAGAGACAGAGACAGACACAGAGACTGAGACGCAGGCAGAGACAGAGACAGAGACAGTGACAGGGACAGAGACAGAGACAGAGACAGAGACAGAGGCAGAGACTGAGACTGAGACAGAGACAGAGACAGAAACAGAGACGGAGACAAGGACCGAGACAGAGGCAGAGACAGAGACAGAGACAGAGACAGAGACAGAGACAGAGACAGAGACAGAGACAAGGACCGAGACAGAGGCAGAGACACAGACAGAGACAGAGACAGAGACAGAGACAGAGACAGAGACAGAGACAGAGACAGAGACAGAGACAGAGACAGAGACAGAGACAGAGACAGAGACAGAGACAGAGGCAGAGACAGAGACAGAGACAGAGACAGAGACAGAGACAGAGACAGAGACAGAGATAGAGACAGAGACAGAGACAGAGACAGAGACAGAGACAGAGACAGAGACAGAGAGAGAGACAGAGAGAGAGACAGAGACAGAGACGGTGACAAAGACCGAGACAGAGACAGAGACAGAGACAGAGACAGACACAGAGACTGAGACGCAGGCAGAGACAGAGACAGAGACAGTGACAGAGACAGAGACAGAGACAGAGACAGAGACAGAGGCAGAGACTGAGACTGAGACAGAGACAGAGACAGAAACAGAGACGGAGACAAGGACCGAGACAGAGGCAGAGACACAGACAGAGACAGAGACAGAGACAGAGACAGAGACAGAGACAGAGACAGAGACAGAGACAGAGACAGAGACAGAGACAGAGACAGAGACAGAGACAGAGACAGAGACAGAGACAGAGACAGAGACAGAGACAGAGACAGAGACAGAGACAGAGACAGAGACAGAGACAGAGACAGAGACAGAGACAGAGACAGAGACAGAGACAGAGACAGAGACAGAGACAGAGACAGAGACAGAGACAGAGACAGAGACAGAGACAGAGACAGAGACAGAGACAGAGACAGAGACAGAGACAGAGACAGAGACAGAGACAGAGACAGAGACAGAGACAGAGACAGAGACAGAGACAGAGACAGAGACAGAGACAGAGACAGAGACAGAGACAGAGACAGAGACAGAGACAGAGACAGAGACAGAGACAGAGACAGAGACAGAGACAGAGACAGAGACAGAGACGGAGACAGAGACAGAGACAGAGACAGAGACAGAGACAGAGACAGAGACAGAGACAGAGACAGAGACAGAGACAGAGACAGAGACAGAGACAGAGACAGAGACAGAGACAGAGACAGAGACAGAGACAGAGACAGAGACAGAGACAGAGACAGAGACAGAGACAGAGACAGAGACAGAGACAGAGACAGAGACATAGACAGAGACAGAGACAGAGACAGAGACAGAGACAGAGACAGAGACAGAGACAGAGACAGAGACAGAGACAGAGACAGAGATAGAGACAGAGACAGAGACAGAGACAGAGACAGAGACAGAGACAGAGACAGAGAGAGAGACAGAGAGAGAGACAGAGACAGAGACGGTGACAAAGACCGAGACAGAGACAGAGACAGAGACAGAGACAGACACAGAGACTGAGACGCAGGCAGAGACAGAGACAGAGACAGTGACAGAGACAGGGACAGAGACAGAGACAGAGGCAGAGACTGAGACTGAGACAGAGACAGAGACAGAAACAGAGACGGAGACAAGGACCGAGACAGAGGCAGAGACACAGACAGAGACAGAGACAGAGACAGAGACAGAGACAGAGACAGAGACAGAGACAGAGACAGAGACAGAGACAGAGACAGAGACAGAGACAGAGACAGAGACAGAGACAGAGACAGAGACAGAGACAGAGACAGAGACAGAGACAGAGACAGAGACAGAGACAGAGACAGAGACAGAGACAGAGACAGAGACAGAGACAGAGACAGAGACAGAGACAGAGACAGAGACAGAGACAGAGACAGAGACAGAGACAGAGACAGAGACAGAGACAGAGACAGAGACAGAGACAGAGACAGAGACAGAGACAGAGACAGAGACAGAGACAGAGACAGAGACAGAGACAGAGACAGAGACAGAGACAGAGACAGAGACAGAGACAGAGACAGAGACAGAGACAGAGACAGAGACGGAGACAAAGACCGAGACAGAGACAGATACAGAGGCTGAGACGGAGACAGAGACAGAGACGGAGACGGAGATAGAGGCAGAGACAGAGACAGAGACGGAGACAGGGGCAGAGACAGAGCCAGGGACGGAGATGGAGACAGAGACAGAGGGAGAGACAGCGACAGAGACAGAGACAGAGACAGAGACAGAGACAGAGACAGAGACAGAGACAGAGACATAGACAGACACAGAGTCAGAGACAGAGACAGAGACAGAGACTTAGACGGAGACAAAGACCGAGACAGACGCAGGGACTGAGACAGAGGCAGAGACAGCAACAGAGACAGAGACAGAGACAGAGACAGAGACACAGACAGAGACAGAGACAGAGACAGAGACAGAAACAGAGACGGAGACTGAGACAGAGACAGAGACAGAAACAGAGACGGAGACAAAGACCGAGACAGAGGCCGAGACACAGACAGAGTCAGAGAGAGAGACGGAGACGGAGACAGAGACAGAGACAGAGACAGGGACAGAGACAGAGACAGAGACAGAGACAGAGACAGAGACAGAGACAGAGACAGAGACAGAGACAGAGACAGAGACAGAGACAGAGACAGAGACAGAGACAGAGACAGAGACAGAGACAGAGACAGAGACAGAGACAGAGACAGAGACAGAGACAGAGGCACAGACACAGAGACCGAGACGCAGAGACAGAGATGCAGAGACATAGACACAGAGACAGAGACAGAGACGGAGACAGAGGCAGAGACAGACACAGAGACGGAGGCAGAGACAGAGACAGAGACAGAGACAGAGACGGAGACAGAGACAGAGACAGAGACAGAGACAGAAACAGAGACGGAGACAAGGACCGAGACAGAGGCAGAGACACAGACAGAGACAGAGACAGAGACAGAGACAGAGACAGAGACAGAGACAGAGACAGAGACAGAGACAGAGACAGAGACAGAGACAGAGACAGAGACAGAGACAGAGACAGAGACAGAGACAGAGACAGAGACAGAGACAGAGACAGAGACAGAGACAGAGACAGAGACAGAGACAGGGACAGAGACAGAGACAGAGACAGAGACAGAGACAGAGACAGAGACAGAGACAGAGACAGAGACAGAGACAGAGACAGAGACAGAGACAGAGACAGAGACATAGACAGAGACAGAGACAGAGACAGAGACAGAGACAGAGACAGAGACAGAGACAGAGACAGAGACAGAGACAGAGACAGAGACAGAGACAGAGACAGAGACGGAGACAAAGACCGAGACAGAGACAGATACAGAGGCTGAGACGGAGACAGAGACAGAGACGGAGACGGAGATAGAGGCAGAGACAGAGACAGAGACGGAGACAGGGGCAGAGACAGAGCCAGGGACGGAGATGGAGACAGAGACAGAGGGAGAGACAGCGACAGAGACAGAGACAGAGACAGAGACAGAGACAGAGACAGAGACAGAGACAGAGACAGAGACAGAGACAGAGACAGAGACAGAGACAGAGACAGAGACAGAGACAGAGACAGAGACAGAGACAGAGACAGAGACGGAGACAAAGACCGAGACAGAGACAGATACAGAGGCTGAGACGGAGACAGAGACAGAGACGGAGACGGAGATAGAGGCAGAGACAGAGACAGAGACGGAGACAGGGGCAGAGACAGAGCCAGGGACGGAGATGGAGACAGAGACAGAGGGAGAGACAGCGACAGAGACAGAGACAGAGACAGAGACAGAGACAGAGACAGAGACAGAGACAGAGACAGAGACAGAGACAGAGACAGAGACAGAGTCAGAGAGAGAGACGGAGACGGAGACAGAGACAGAGACAGAGACAGGGACAGGGACAGAGACAGAGACAGAGACAGAGACAGAGACAGATACAGAGGCTGAGACGGAGACAGAGACAGAGACGGAGACGGAGATAGAGGCAGAGACAGAGACAGAGACGGAGACAGGGGCAGAGACAGAGCCAGGGACGGAGATGGAGACAGAGACAGAGGGAGAGACAGCGACAGAGACAGAGACAGAGACGGAGACAGGGGCAGAGACAGAGCCAGGGACGGAGATGGAGACAGAGACAGAGGGAGAGACAGCGACAGAGACAGAGACAGAGACAGAGACAGAGACAGAGACAGAGACAGAGACAGAGACAGAGACAGAGACATAGACAGACACAGAGTCAGAGACAGAGACAGAGACAGAGACTTAGACGGAGACAAAGACCGAGACAGACGCAGGGACTGAGACAGAGGCAGAGACAGCAACAGAGACAGAGACAGAGACAGAGACAGAGACAGAGACAGAGGCACAGACACAGAGACCGAGACGCAGAGACAGAGATGCAGAGACATAGACACAGAGACAGAGACAGAGACGGAGACAGAGGCAGAGACAGACACAGAGACGGAGGCAGAGACAGAGACAGAGACAGAGACAGAGACGGAGACAGAGACAGAGACAGAGACAGAGACAGAAACAGAGACGGAGACAAGGACCGAGACAGAGGCAGAGACACAGACAGAGACAGAGACAGAGACAGAGACAGAGACAGAGACAGAGACAGAGACAGAGACAGAGACAGAGACAGAGACAGAGACAGAGACAGAGACAGAGACAGAGACAGAGACAGAGACAGAGACAGAGACAGAGACAGAGACAGAGACAGAGACAGAGACAGAGACAGAGGCAGAGACACAGACAGAGACAGAGACAGAGACAGAGACAGAGACAGAGACAGAGACAGAGACAGAGACAGAGACAGAGACAGAGACAGAGACAGAGACAGAGACAGAGACAGAGACAGAGACAGAGACAGAGACAGAGACAGAGACAGAGACAGAGACAGAGACAGAGACAGAGACAGAGACAGAGACAGAGACAGAGACAGAGACAGAGACAGAGACAGAGACAGAGACAGAGACAGAGACAGAGACAGAGACAGAGACAGAGACAGAGACAGAGACAGAGACAGAGACAGAGACATAGACAGAGACAGAGACAGAGACAGAGACAGAGACAGAGACAGAGACAGAGACAGAGACAGAGACAGAGACAGAGACAGAGACAGAGACGGAGACAAAGACCGAGACAGAGACAGATACAGAGGCTGAGACGGAGACAGAGACAGAGACGGAGACGGAGATAGAGGCAGAGACAGAGACAGAGACGGAGACAGGGGCAGAGACAGAGCCAGGGACGGAGATGGAGACAGAGACAGAGACAGAGACAGAGACAGAGACAGAGACAGAGACAGAGACAGAGACAGAGACAGAGACATAGACAGACACAGAGTCAGAGACAGAGACAGAGACAGAGACTTAGACGGAGACAAAGACCGAGACAGACGCAGGGACTGAGACAGAGGCAGAGACAGCAACAGAGACAGAGACAGAGACAGAGACAGAGACACAGACAGAGACAGAGACAGAGACAGAGACCGAGGCAGAGACTGAGACTGAGACAGAGACAGAGACAGAAACAGAGACGGAGACAAAGACCGAGACAGAGGCCGAGACACAGACAGAGTCAGAGAGAGAGACGGAGACGGAGACAGAGACAGAGACAGAGACAGGGACAGAGACAGAGACAGAGACAGAGACAGAGACAGAGACAGAGACAGAGACAGAGACAGAGACAGAGACAGAGACAGAGACAGAGACAGAGACAGAGACAGAGACAGAGACAGAGACACAGACAGAGACAGAGACAGAGACAGAGACAGAGACAGAGACAGAGACAGAGACAGTGACAGAGACAGAGACAGAGACAGAGACAGAGACAGAGACAGAGACAGAGACAGAGACAGAGACGGAGACAGAGACAGAGACAGAGACAGAGACTGAGACAGAGGCAGAGACTGAGACTGAGACAGAGAGAGAGACAGAGACAGAGACATAGACAGAGACAGAGACAGAGACAGAGACAGAGACAGAGACAGAGACAGAGACAGAGACAGAGACAGAGACAGAGACAGGGACAGAGACAGGGCAGAGACAGAGGCAGAGACAGAAACAGAGACGGAGACAAAGACCGAGACAGAGGCAGAGACAGAGGGAGAGACAGCGACAGAGACAGAGACAGAGACAGGGACAGAGACAGAGACAGAGACAAAGACAGAGACGGAGACAAATACCGAGACAGAGACAGAGACCGAGACAGACACAGAGACTGAGGACGCAGGCAGAGACAGAGACAGAGACAGTGACAGAGACAGAGACAGAGACAGAGACAGAGACTGAGACAGAGACAAAGACAGAGACAGAGACGGAGGCAGAGACAGAGACAGAGACAGAGACAGAGACAGAGACAGAGACAGAGACAGAAACAGATACGAAGGCAAAGACCGAGACAGAAGCAGGGACACAGACAGAGACAGGGACAGAGACAGAGACAGAGACAGAGACAGAGACAGAGACAGAGACAGAGACAGAGATAGAGACAGAGACAGAGACAGAGACAGAGACAGAGACAGAGACAGAGACAGAGGCAGAGAGAGAGACAGAGACAGAGACGGAGACAAAGACCGAGACAGAGACAGAGACAGAGACAGACACAGAGACTGAGACGCAGGCAGAGACAGAGACAGAGACAGTGACAGAGACAGAGACAGAGACAGAGACAGAGACAGAGACAGAGGCAGAGACAGAGACTTAGACGGAGACAAAGACCGAGACAGACGCAGGGACTGAGACAGAGGCAGAGACAGCAACAGAGACAGAGACAGAGACAGAGACAGAGACACAGACAGAGACAGTGACAGAGACATAGACCGAGGCAGAGACTGAGACTGAGACAGAGACAGAGACAGAAACAGAGACGGAGACAAAGACCGAGACAGAGACAGAGACAGAGACAGAGACAGAGACAGAGACAGAGACAGAGACAGAGACGGAGACAGAGACAGAGACAGAGGAATAGACAGAGACAGAGACAGAAACAGCGACAGGCACAGGGAGAGGGACAGGGTCAGAGACAGAGAACAGCGACAGGCACAGGGAGAGGGACAGGGACAGGGACAGAGACAGAGACAGAGACAGAGACAGAGACAGAGACAGAGACAGAGACAGAGAGACAGAGACAGAGACAGAGACAGAGACAGAGACAGAGACAGAGACAGAGACAGAGACAGAGACAGAGACAGAGACAGAGACAGAGACGGAGACAAAGACAGAGACAGAGACAGAGACACAGAGACAGAGACACAGATACAGAGACAAAGACAGAGACAAAGACAGAGATAAAGGCAGAGAAAAGACAGAGACAAGGAGACGGAGACAAAGAGACGGAGACACAGAGACAGAGACACAGAGACAGAGACACAGAGACAGAGACACAGAGACAGAGGACACAGAGGACAGAGACACAGAGACAGAGACACAGAGACACAGAGACAGAGACTCGGAGACAGAGACAGAGACAGAGACAGAGACTGAGACAGAGACAGACACAGAGGCAGAGACCGAGACTGAGACAGAGACAGAGGAATAGACAGAGAGAGAGACAGAAACAGCGACAGGCACAGGGAGAGGGACACTGTCAGAGACAGAGACAGAGGAATGGACAGAGACAGAGACAGAAACAGCGACAGGCACAGGGAGGGGGACAGGGACAGAGACAGAGACAGTGATAGAGACAGAAACAGAGACGGAGGCAAAGACCGAGACAGAGGCAGGGACACAGACAGAGACAGAGACAGAGACAGAGACAGAGATAGAGACAGAGACAGAGACAGAGACAGAGACAGAGACAGAGACAGAGACAGAGACAGAGACAGAGACAGAGACAGAGACAGAGACAGAGACAGAGACAGAGACGGAGACAAAGACGAGACAGAGACAGATACAGAGACTGAGACGGAGACAGAGACAGAGACGGAGACAGAGACAGAGACAGAGACAGAGACAGAGACAGAGACAGAGACAGAGACAGAGACAGAGACAGAGACAGAGACATAGACAGAGACAGAGACAGAGACAGAGACAGAGACAGAGACAGAGACAGAGACAGAGACAGAGACAGAGACAGAGACAGAGACAGAGACAGAGACAGAGACAGAGACAGAGACAGAGACGGAGACAAAGACCGAGACAGAGACAGATACAGAGACTGAGACGGAGACAGAGGACAGAGACGGAGACGGAGATAGAGGCAGAGACAGCGACAGAGACGGAGACAGGGGCAGAGACAGAGCCAGGGACGGAGATAGAGGACAGAGACAGAGGAGAGACAGCGACAGAGACAGAGACAGAGACAGAGACAGAGACAGAGACAGAGACAGAGACAGAGACAGAGACAGAGACAGAGACAGAGACAGAGACATAGACAGAGGACAGAGACAGAGACAGAGGAATAGACAGAGACAGAGACAGAAACAGCGACAGGCACAGGGAGAGGGACAGGGTCAGAGACAGAGACAGAGACAGAAACAGCGACAGGCACAGGGAGAGGGACAGGGACAGGGACAGATACAGAGACAGAGATAGAGACAGAGACAGAGACAGAGACAGAGACAGAGACAGAGACAGAGACAGAGACAGAGACAGAGGACAGAGACAGAGACAGAGACGGAGACAAAGACAGAGACAGAGACAGAGACACAGGAGACAGAGACACAGATACAGAGACAAAGACAGAGACAATGACAGAGATAAAGGCAGAGAAAAAGACAGAGACAAGGAGACGGAGACAAAGAGACGGAGACACAGAGACAGAGACACAGAGACAGAGACACAGAGACAGA
>CAMAOD020000080.1:0-106666 GCA_945859595.2 Megachile willughbiella
AATAATAGTTATTACGATAATAATAATAGTAATAAGGATAAAAGTAAGAGTTAACACCATGATAAAATAGGAATAAGGACAAAAATAAGAGTGATTACGATAATAATAATAGTTACAAGGATAAAAATAAGAGTTATTACGATAATAATAATAGAAATAAGGATAAAAATAAGTGTTATTACATAATAAAAATAGGAACATGGCTGAAAGTAGTAGTTATTACGATAATAATAATATTAATAAGGATAAAAATAAGAGTTATTACGATAATAATAATAGTAATAAGGATAAAAGTAAGAGTTAATACGATGATAAAATAGGAATAAGGACAAAAATAAGAGTTATTACGACAATAATAATAGTTATAAGGATAAAAATAAGAGTTATTACGATAATAATAATAGAAATAAGGATAAAAATAAGAGTTATTACATAATAAAAATAGGAAAATGGCTGAAAGTAATAGTTATTACGATAGTAATAATAGTAATAAGGATAAAAATAAGAGTGATAACGATAATAATAATAGTGATAAGGATAAAAGTAAGAGTTATTTATATAATAATAATAGTGATAAGGCTGAAAATAATAGTTATTACGATAATAATAATAGTAATAAGGATAAAAATAAGAGTTATTACGATAATAAAAATAGCAATAAGGATAAAAATAAGAGTTATTACGATAATAATAATAGTACTGAGGATAAAAATAAGAGTTATTACGATAATAATGATAGAAATAAGGATAAAAATAAGAGTTATTACGACCATAATAATAGTAATAAGGATAAAAGTAAGAGTTAATACGATGATAAAATAGGAATAAGGATAAAAATAAGAGTTATTACGATAATAAAAATAGCAATAAGGATAAAAATAAGAGTTATTACATAATAAAAATAGGAATATGGCTGAAAATAATAGTTATAATGATAATAATAATAGAAATAAGGATAAAAATAAGAGTTATTACGATAATAATAATAGTACTGAGGATAAAAATAAGAGTTATTACGATAATAATAATAGAAATAAGGATAAGAATAAGAGTTATTACATAATAAAAATAGGAACATGGCTGAAAGTAGTAGTTATTACGATAATAATAATATTAATAAGGATAAAAATAAGAGTTATTACGATAATAATAATAGTAATAAGGATAAAAGTAAGAGTTAATACGATGATAAAATAGGAATAAGGACAAAAATAAGAGTTATTACGATAATAAAAATAGCAATAAGGATAAAAATAAGAGTTATTACATAATAAAAATAGGAATAAGGCTGAAAAATAATAGTTATTACGATAGTAATAATAGTAATAAGGATAAAAATAAGAGTGATAACGATAATAATAATAGTGATAAGGATAAAAGTAAGAGTTATTTATATAATAATAATAGTGATAAGGCTGAAAATAATAGTTATTACGATAATAATAATAGTAATAAGGATAAAAGTAAGAGTTAACACCATGATGAAATAGGAATAAGGACAAAAATAAGAGTGATTACGATAATAATAATAGTTACAAGGATAAAAATAAGAGTTATTACGATAATAATAATAGAAATAAGGATAAAAATAAGTGTTATTACATAATAAAAATAGGAACATGGCTGAAAGTAGTAGTTATTACGATAATAATAATATTAATAAGGATAAAAATAGAGTTATTACGATAATAATAATAGTAATAAGGATAAAAGTAAGAGTTAATACGATGATAAAATAGGAATAAGGACAAAAATAAGAGTTATTACGACAATAATAATAGTTATAAGGATAAAAATAAGAGTTATTACGATAATAATAATAGAAATAAGGATAAAAATAAGAGTTATTACATAATAAAAATAGGAAAAATGGCTGAAAGTAATAGTTATTACGATAGTAATAATAGTAATAAGGATAAAAATAAGAGTGATAACGATAATAATAATAGTGATAAGGATAAAAGTAAGAGTTATTTATATAATAATAATAGTGATAAGGCTGAAAATAATAGTTATTACGATAATAATAATAGTAATAAGGATAAAAATAAGAGTTATTACGATAATAAAAATAGCAATAAGGATAAAAATAAGAGTTATTACGATAATAATAATAGTACTGAGGATAAAAATAAGAGTTATTACGATAATAATAATAGAAATAAGGATAAGAATAAGAGTTATTACATAATAAAAATAGGAATAAGGCAGAAAATAATGGTTTATAATGATAATAATGATGACAATAACGACAAAAATAAGAGTTATTACGATAATAATAATAGTAATAAGGATAAAAATAAGAGTTATTACGATAATAATAATAGTTATAAGGATAAAAATACGAGTTATTACGATAATAATAATAGAAATAAGGATAAAAATAAGTGTTATTACATAATAAAAATAGGAACATGGCTGAAAGTAGTAGTTATTACGATAATAATAATATTAATAAGGATAAAAATAAGAGTTATTACGATAATAATAATAGTAATAAGGATAAAAATAAGTGTTATTACGATAATAATAATAGTACTAAGGACAAAAATAAGAGTTATTACGATAACAATAATAGTAATAAGGATAAAAGTAAGAGTTAATACGATGATAAAATAGGAATACGGACAAAAATAAGAGTTATTACGACAATAATAATAGTTATAAGGATAAAAATAAGAGTTATTACGATAATAATAATAGAAATAAGGATAAAAATAAGAGTTATTACGATAATAATAATAGTTATAAGGATAAAAATAAGAGTTATTATGATAATAATAATAGAAATAAGGATAAAAATAAGAGTTATTACATAATAAAAATAGGAATATGGCTGAAAATAATAGTTATAATGATAATAATAACAGTAATAGGGATAAAAATAAGAGTTATTACATAATAAAAATAGGAATATGGCTGAAAATAATAGTTATAATGATAATAATAATAGAAATAAGGATAAAAATAAGAGTTATTACGATAATAATAATATTACTGAGGATAAAAATAAGAGTTATTACGATAATAATAATAGAAATAAGGATAAGAATAAGAGTTACTACATAATAAAAATAGGAATAAGGCAGAAAATAATGGTTATAATGATAATAATGATGACAATAACGACAAAAATAAGAGTTATTACGATAATAATAATAGTAATAAGGATAAAAATAGAGTTATTACGATAATAATAATAGTAATAAGGATAAAAATAAGAGTTATTACGATAATAATAATAGTAATAAGGATAAAATTAAGAGTTAAAACGATGATAAAATAGGAATAAGGACAAAAATAAGAGTTATTACGATAATAATAATAGTTACAAGGATAAAAATAAGAGTTATTACGATAATAATAATAGAAATAAGGATAAAAATAAGTGTTATTACGATAATAATAATAGTAATAAGGATAAAAGTAAGAGTTAATACGATGATAAAATAGGAATAAGGACAAAAATGAGAGTTATTACGACAATAATAATAGTTATAAGGATAAAAATAAGAGTTATTACGATAATAATAATAGAAATAAGGATAAAAATAAGAGTTATTACATAATACAAATAGGAAAATGGCTGAAAGTAATAGTTATTACGATAGTAATAATAGTAATAAGGATAAAAATAAGAGTGATAACGATAATAATAATAGTGATAAGGATAAAAGTAAGAGTTATTTATATAATAATAATAGTGATAAGGCTGAAAATAATAGTTATTACGATAATAATAATAGTAATAAGGATAAAAATAAGAGTTATTACGATAATAAAAATAGCAATAAGGATAAAAATAAGAGTTATTACGATAATAATAATAGTACTGAGGATAAAAATAAGAGTTATTACGATAATAATAATAGAAATAAGCATAAGAATAAGAGTTATTACATAATAAAAATAGGAATAAGGCAGAAAATAATGGTTATAATGATAATAATGATTACAATAACGACAAAAATAAGAGTTATTACGATAATAATAATAGAAATAAGGATAAAAATAAGAGTTATTACATAATACAAATAGGAAAATGGCTGAAAGTAATAGTTATTACGATAGTAATAATAGTAATAAGGATAAAAATAAGAGTGATAACGATAATAATAATAGTGATAAGGATAAAAGTATGAGTTATTTATATAATAATAATAGTGATAAGGCTGAAAATAATAGTTATTACGATAATAATAATAGTAATAAGGATAAAAATAAGAGTTATTACGATAATAAAAATAGCAATAAGGATAAAAATAAGAGTTATTACATAATAAAAATAGGAATATGGCTGAAAATAATAGTTATAATGATAATAATAACAGTAATAGGGATAAAAATAAGAGTTATTACATAATAGAAATAGGAATATGGCTGAAAATAATAGTTATAATGATAATAATAATAGAAATAAGGATAAAAATAAGAGTTATTACGATAATAATAATAGCACTAAGGATAAAAATAAGAGTTATTACGATATTAATAATAGAAGTAGGGATAAGAATAAGAGTTATTACATAATAAAAATAGAAATAAGGCAGAAAATAATGGTTATAATGATAATAATGATGAGAATAAGGACAAAAATAAGAGTTATTACGATAAGAATAATAGTAATAAGGATAAAAATAAGAGTGATAACGATAATAATAATAGTGATAAGGATAAAAGTAAGAGTTATTTATATAATAATAATAGTGATAAGGCTGAAAATAATAGTTATTACGATAATAATAATAGTAATAAGGATAAAAATAAGAGTTATTACGATAATAAAAATAGCAATAAGGATAAAAATAAGAGTTATTACGATAATAATAATAGTACTGAGGATAAAAATAAGAGTTATTACGATAATAATAATAGAAATAAGCATAAGAATAAGAGTTATTACATAATAAAAATAGGAATAAGGCAGAAAATAATGGTTATAATGATAATAATGATTACAATAACGACAAAAATAAGAGTTATTACGATAATAATAATAGTAATAAGGATAAAAATAAGAGTTATTACGATAATAATAATAGTTATAAGGATAAAAATACGAGTTATTACGATAATAATAATAGAAATAAGGATAAAAATAAGTGTTATTACATAATAAAAATAGGAACATGGCTGAAAGTAGTAGTTATTACGATAATAATAATATTAATAAGGATAAAAATAAGAGTTATTACGATAATAATAATAGTAATAAGGATAAAAATAAGTGTTATTACGATAATAATAATAGTACTAAGGATAAAAATAAGAGTTATTACGATAATAATAATAGAAATAAGGATAAAAATAAGTGTTATTACATAATAAAAATAGGAACATGGCTGAAAGTAGTAGTTATTACGATAATAATAATATTAATAAGGATAAAAATAAGAGTTATTACGATAGTAATAATAGTAATAAGGATAAAAGTAAGAGTTAATACGATGATAAAATAGGAATAAGGATAAAAGTAAGAGTTATTACGACAATAATAATAGTTATAAGGATAAAAATAAGAGTTATTACGATAATGATAATAGAAATAAGGATAAAAATAAGAGTTATTACATAAGAAAAATAGGAATATGGCTGAAAGTAATAGTTATTACGATAATAATAATAGTAATAAAGACAAAAATAAGAGTTAGTACATGATAAAAATAGGAATAAGGCTCAAAATAATAGTTATAATGATAATAATAATAGAAATAAGGATAAAAATAAGAGTTATTACGATAATAATAATAGTTATAGGGATAAAAATAAGAGTTGTTATGATAATAATCATAGAAATAAGGATAAAAATAAGAGTTATTACATAATAAAAATAGTTATAAGGATAAAAATAAGAGTTATTATGATAATAATAATAGAAATAAGGATAAAAATAAGAGTTATTACGATAATAATAATAGAAATAAGTATAAGAATAAGAGTTACTACATAATAAAAATAGGAATAAGGCAGAAAATAATGGTTATAATGATAATAATGATGACAATAACGACAAAAATAAGAGTTATTACGATAATAATAATAGTAATAAGGATAAAAATAGAGTTATTACGATAATAATAATAGTAATAAGGATAAAAATAAGAGTTATTACGATAATAATAATAGTAATAAGGATAAAATTAAGAGTTAATACGATGATAAAATAGGAATAAGGACAAAAATAAGAGTTATTACGATAATAATAATAGTTACAAGGATAAAAATAAGAGTTATTACGATAATAATAATAGAAATAAGGATAAAAATAAGTGTTATTACGATAATAATAATAGTAATAAGGATAAAAGTAAGAGTTAATACGATGATAAAATAGGAATAAGGAAAAAAATGAGAGTTATTACGACAATAATAATAGTTATAAGGATAAAAATAAGAGTTATTACGATAATAATAATAGAAATAAGGATAAAAATAAGAGTTATTACATAATAAAAATAGGAAAATGGCTGAAAGTAATAGTTATTACGATAGTAATAATAGTAATAAGGATAAAAATAAGAGTGATAACGATAATAATAATAGTGATAAGGATAAAAGTAAGAGTTATTTATATAATAATAATAGTGATAAGGCTGAAAATAATAGTTATTACGATAATAATAATAGTAATAAGGATAAAAATAAGAGTTATTACGATAATAAAAATAGCAATAAGGATAAAAATAAGAGTTATTACGATAATAATAATAGTACTGAGGATAAAAATAAGAGTTATTACGATAATAATAATAGAAATAAGGATAAGAATAAGAGTTATTACATAATAAAAATAGGAATAAGGCAGAAAATAATGGTTATAATGATAATAATGATGACAATAACGACAAAAATAAGAGTTATTACGATAATAATAATAGTAATAAGGATAAAAATAAGAGTTATTACGATAATAATAATAGTTATAAGGATAAAAATACGAGTTATTACGATAATAATAATAGAAATAAGGATAAAAATAAGTGTTATTACATAATAAAAATAGGAACATGGCTGAAAGTAGTAGTTATTACGATAATAATAATATTAATAAGGATAAAAATAAGAGTTATTACGATAATAATAATAGTAATAAGGATAAAAATAAGTGTTATTACGATAATAATAATAGTACTAAGGATAAAAATAAGAGTTATTACGATAACAATAATAGTAATAAGGATAAAAGTAAGAGTTAATACGATGATAAAATAGGAATACGGACAAAAATAAGAGTTATTACGACAATAATAATAGTTATAAGGATAAAAATAAGAGTTATTACGATAATAATAATAGTAATAAGGATAAAAATAGAGTTATTACGATAATAATAATAGTAATAAGGATAAAAATAAGAGTTATTACGATAATAATAATAGTAATAAGGATAAAATTAAGAGTTAAAACGATGATAAAATAGGAATAAGGACAAAAATAAGAGTTATTACGATAATAATAATAGTTACAAGGATAAAAATAAGAGTTATTACGATAATAATAATAGAAATAAGGATAAAAATAAGTGTTATTACGATAATAATAATAGTAATAAGGATAAAAGTAAGAGTTAATACGATAATAATAATAGAAATAAGGATAAGAATAAGAGTTACTACATAATAAAAATAGGAATAAGGCAGAAAATAATGGTTATAATGATAATAATGATGACAATAACGACAAAAATAAGAGTTATTACGATAATAATAATAGTAATAAGGATAAAAATAGAGTTATTACGATAATAATAATAGTAATAAGGATAAAAATAAGAGTTATTACGATAATAATAATAGTAATAAGGATAAAATTAAGAGTTAAAACGATGATAAAATAGGAATAAGGACAAAAATAAGAGTTATTACGATAATAATAATAGTTACAAGGATAAAAATAAGAGTTATTACGATAATAATAATAGAAATAAGGATAAAAATAAGTGTTATTACGATAATAATAATAGTAATAAGGATAAAAGTAAGAGTTAATACGATGATAAAATAGGAATAAGGACAAAAATGAGAGTTATTACGACAATAATAATAGTTATAAGGATAAAAATAAGAGTTATTACGATAATAATAATAGAAATAAGGATAAAAATAAGAGTTATTACATAATACAAATAGGAAAATGGCTGAAAGTAATAGTTATTACGATAGTAATAATAGTAATAAGGATAAAAATAAGAGTGATAACGATAATAATAATAGTGATAAGGATAAAAGTATGAGTTATTTATATAATAATAATAGTGATAAGGCTGAAAATAATAGTTATTACGATAATAATAATAGTAATAAGGATAAAAATAAGAGTTATTACGATAATAAAAATAGCAATAAGGATAAAAATAAGAGTTATTACATAATAAAAATAGGAATATGGCTGAAAATAATAGTTATAATGATAATAATAACAGTAATAGGGATAAAAATAAGAGTTATTACATAATAGAAATAGGAATATGGCTGAAAATAATAGTTATAATGATAATAATAATAGAAATAAGGATAAAAATAAGAGTTATTACGATAATAATAATAGCACTAAGGATAAAAATAAGAGTTATTACGATATTAATAATAGAAGTAGGGATAAGAATAAGAGTTATTACATAATAAAAATAGAAATAAGGCAGAAAATAATGGTTATAATGATAATAATGATGAGAATAAGGACAAAAATAAGAGTTATTACGATAAGAATAATAGTAATAAGGATAAAAATAAGAGTGATAACGATAATAATAATAGTGATAAGGATAAAAGTAAGAGTTATTTATATAATAATAATAGTGATAAGGCTGAAAATAATAGTTATTACGATAATAATAATAGTAATAAGGATAAAAATAAGAGTTATTACGATAATAAAAATAGCAATAAGGATAAAAATAAGAGTTATTACGATAATAATAATAGTACTGAGGATAAAAATAAGAGTTATTACGATAATAATAATAGAAATAAGCATAAGAATAAGAGTTATTACATAATAAAAATAGGAATAAGGCAGAAAATAATGGTTATAATGATAATAATGATTACAATAACGACAAAAATAAGAGTTATTACGATAATAATAATAGTAATAAGGATAAAAATAAGAGTTATTACGATAATAATAATAGTTATAAGGATAAAAATACGAGTTATTACGATAATAATAATAGAAATAAGGATAAAAATAAGTGTTATTACATAATAAAAATAGGAACATGGCTGAAAGTAGTAGTTATTACGATAATAATAATATTAATAAGGATAAAAATAAGAGTTATTACGATAATAATAATAGTAATAAGGATAAAAATAAGTGTTATTACGATAATAATAATAGTACTAAGGATAAAAATAAGAGTTATTACGATAATAATAATAGAAATAAGGATAAAAATAAGTGTTATTACATAATAAAAATAGGAACATGGCTGAAAGTAGTAGTTATTACGATAATAATAATATTAATAAGGATAAAAATAAGAGTTATTACGATAATAATAATAGTAATAAGGATAAAAGTAAGAGTTAATACGATGATAAAATAGGAATAAGGATAAAAGTAAGAGTTATTACGACAATAATAATAGTTATAAGGATAAAAATAAGAGTTATTACGATAATAATAATAGAAATAAGGATAAAAATAAGAGTTATTACATAAGAAAAATAGGAATATGGCTGAAAGTAATAGTTATTACGATAATAATAATAGTAATAAAGACAAAAATAAGAGTTAGTACATGATAAAAATAGGAATAAGGCTCAAAATAATAGTTATAATGATAATAATAATAGAAATAAGGATAAAAATAAGAGTTATTACGATAATAATAATAGTTATAAGGATAAAAATAAGAGTTGTTATGATAATAATCATAGAAATAAGGATAAAAATAAGAGTTATTACATAATAAAAATAGTTATAAGGATAAAAATAAGAGTTATTATGATAATAATAATAGAAATAAGGATAAAAATAAGAGTTATTACGATAATAATAATAGAAATAAGGATAAGAATAAGAGTTACTACATAATAAAAATAGGAATAACGCAGAAAATAATGGTTATAATGATAATAATGATGACAATAACGACAAAAATAAGAGTTATTACGATAATAATAATAGTAATAAGGATAAAAATAGAGTTATTACGATAATAATAATAGTAATAAGGATAAAAATAAGAGTTATTACGATAATAATAATAGAAATAAGGATAAAAATAAGTGTTATTACATAATAAAAATAGGAACATGGCTGAAAGTAGTAGTTATTACGATAATAATAATATTAATAAGGATAAAAATAAGAGTTATTACGATAATAATAATAGTAATAAGGATAAAAGTAAGAGTTAATACGATGATAAAATAGGAATAAGGATAAAAGTAAGAGTTATTACGACAATAATAATAGTTATAAGGATAAAAATAAGAGTTATTACGATAATAATAATAGAAATAAGGATAAAAATAAGAGTTATTACATAAGAAAAATAGGAATATGGCTGAAAGTAATAGTTATTACGATAATAATAATAGTAATAAAGACAAAAATAAGAGTTAGTACATGATAAAAATAGGAATAAGGCTCAAAATAATAGTTATAATGATAATAATAATAGAAATAAGGATAAAAATAAGAGTTATTACGATAATAATAATAGTTATAAGGATAAAAATAAGAGTTGTTATGATAATAATCATAGAAATAAGGATAAAAATAAGAGTTATTACATAATAAAAATAGTTATAAGGATAAAAATAAGAGTTATTATGATAATAATAATAGAAATAAGGATAAAAATAAGAGTTATTACGATAATAATAATAGAAATAAGGATAAGAATAAGAGTTACTACATAATAAAAATAGGAATAAGGCAGAAAATAATGGTTATAATGATAATAATGATGACAATAACGACAAAAATAAGAGTTATTACGATAATAATAATAGTAATAAGGATAAAAATAGAGTTATTACGA
The DNA here is from genome assembly GCA_945859595.2 of Megachile willughbiella. NCBI lineage: Eukaryota > Metazoa > Arthropoda > Insecta > Hymenoptera > Megachilidae > Megachile > Megachile willughbiella. The sequence continues at coordinate 10,997 of CAMAOD020000080.1, forward strand.
TAATAATAATAGTAATAAGGATAAAAATAAGAGTTATTACGATAATAATAATAGTAATAAGGATAAAATTAAGAGTTAATACGATGATAAAATAGGAATAAGAACAAAAATAAGAGTTATTACGATAATAATAATAGTTACAAGGATAAAAATAAGAGTTATTACGATAATAATAATAGAAATAAGGATAAAAATAAGTGTTATTACGATAATAATAATAGTAATAAGGATAAAAGTAAGAGTTAATACGATGATAAAATAGGAATAAGGAAAAAAATGAGAGTTATTACGACAATAATAATAGTTATAAGGATAAAAATAAGAGTTATTACGATAATAATAATAGAAATAAGGATAAAAATAAGAGTTATTACATAATACAAATAGGAAAATGGCTGAAAGTAATAGTTATTACGATAGTAATAATAGTAATAAGGATAAAAATAAGAGTGATAACGATAATAATAATAGTGATAAGGATAAAAGTATGAGTTATTTATATAATAATAATAGTGATAAGGCTGAAAATAATAGTTATTACGACAATAATAATAGTTATAAGGATAAAAATAAGAGTTATTACGATAATAATAATAGAAATAAGGATAAAAATAAGAGTTATTACATAAGAAAAATAGGAATATGGCTGAAAGTAATAGTTATTACGATAATAATAATAGTAATAAAGATAAAAATAAGAGTTAGTACATGATAAAAATAGGAATAAGGCTCAAAATAATAGTTATAATGATAATAATAATAGAAATAAGGATAAAAATAAGAGTTATTACGATAATAATAATAGTTATAAGGATAAAAATAAGAGTTGTTATGATAATAATCATAGAAATAAGGATAAAAATAAGAGTTATTACATAATAAAAATAGTTATAAGGATAAAAATAAGAGTTATTATGATAATAATAATAGAAATAAGGATAAAAATAAGAGTTATTACATAATAAAAATAGGAATATGGCTGAAAGTAATAGTTATTACGATAATAATAATAGTAATAAAGATAAAAATAAGAGTTATTACATGATAAAAATAGGAATAAGGCTCAAAATAATAGTTATAATGATAATAATAATAGAAATAAGGATAAACATAAGAGTTATTACGATAATAAAAATAGCAATAAGGATAAAAATAAGAGTTATTACATAATAAAAATAGGAATAAGGCAGAAAATAATGGTTATAATGATAATAATGATGACAATAAGGACAAAAATAAGAGTTATTACGATAATAATAATAGTAATAAGGATAAAAATAAGAGTTATTACGATAATAATAATAGTAATAAGGATAAAAATAAGAGTTATTACGATAATAATAATAGTAATAAGGATAAAAGTAAGAGTTAATACGATGATAAAATAGGAATAAGGACAAAAATAAGAGTTATTACGATAATAATAATAGTTACAAGGATAAAAATAAGAGTTATTACGATAATAATAATAGAAATAAGGATAAAAATAAGTGTTATTACATAATAAAAATAGGAACATGGCTGAAAGTAGTAGTTATTACGATAATAATAATATTAATAAGGATAAAAATAAGAGTTATTACGATAATAATAATAGTAATAAGGATAAAAGTAAGAGTTAATACGATGATAAAATAGGAATAAGGACAAAAATAAGAGTTATTACGACAATAATAATAGTTATAAGGATAAAAATAAGAGTTATTACGATAATAATAATAGAAATAAGGATAAAAATAAGAGTTATTACATAATAAAAATAGGAAAATGGCTGAAAGTAATAGTTATTACGATAGTAATAATAGTAATAAGGATAAAAATAAGAGTGATGACGATAATAATAATAGTGATAAGGATAAAAGTAAGAGTTATTTATATAATAATAATAGTGATAAGGCTGAAAATAATAGTTATTACGATAATAATAATAGTAATAAGGATAAAAATAAGAGTTATTACGATAATAAAAATAGCAATAAGGATAAAAATAAGAGTTATTACATAATAAAAATAGGAATATGGCTGAAAATAATAGTTATAATGATAATAATAACAGTAATAGGGATAAAAATAAGAGTTATTACGATAATAATAATAGTAATAAGGATAAAAGTAAGAGTTAATACGATGATAAAATAGGAATAAGGACAAAAATAAGAGTTATTACGACAATAATAATAGTTATAAGGATAAAAATAAGAGTTATTACGATAATAATAATAGAAATAAGGATAAAAATAAGAGTTATTACGATAATAATAATAGTACTGAGGATAAAAATAAGAGTTATTACGATAATAATAATAGAAATAACGATAAGAATAAGAGTTATTACATAATAAAAGTAGGAATAAGGCAGAAAATAATGGTTATAATGATAATAATGATGACAATAACGACAAAAATAAGAGTTATTACGATAATAATAATAGTAATAAGGATAAAAATAAGAGTTATTACGATAATAATAATAGTAATAAGGATAAAAATAAGAGTTATTACGATAATAATAATAGTAATAAGGATAAAAGTAAGAGTTAATACGATGATAAAATAGGAATAAGGACAAAAATAAGAGTTATTACGACAATAATAATAGTTATAAGGATAAAAATAAGAGTTATTACGATAATAATACTAGAAATAAGGATAAAAATAAGAGTTATTACATAACAAAAATAGAAATATGGCTGAAAGTAATAGTTATTACGATAATAATAATAGTAATAAGCATAAAAATAAGAGTTATTACATAATAAAAATAGGAATATGGCTGAAAATAATAGTCATAATGATAATAATAACAGTAATAGGGATAAAAATAAGAGTTATTACATAATAAAAATAGGAATATGGCTGAAAATAATAGTTATAATGATAATAATAATAGAAATAAGGATAAAAATAAGAGTTATTACGATAATAATAATAGTACTGAGGATAAAAATAAGAGTTATTACGATAATAATAATAGAAATAAGGATAAGAATAAGAGTTATTACATAATAAAAATAGGAATAAGGCAGAAAATAATGGTTATAATGATAATAATGATGACAATAACGACAAAAATAAGAGTTATTACGATAATAATAATAGTAATAAGGATAAAAATAAGAGTTATTACGATAATAATAATAGTAATAAGGATAAAAGTAAGAGTTAATACGATAATAATAATATTAATAAGGATAAAAATAAGAGTTATTACGATAATAATAATAGTAATAAGGATTAAAAATAAGTGTTATTACGATAATAATAATAGTACTAAGGATAAAAATAAGAGTTATTACGATAACAATAATAGTAATAAGGATAAAAGTAAGAGTTAATACGATGATAAAATAGGAATACGGACAAAAATAAGAGTTATTACGACAATAATAATAGTTATAAGGATAAAAATAAGAGTAATTACGATAATAATAATAGAAATAAGGATAAAAATAAGAGTTATTACGATAATAATAATAGTTATAAGGATAAAAATAAGAGTTATTATGATAATAATAATAGAAATAAGGATAAAAATAAGAGTTATTACATAATAAAAATAGGAATATGGCTGAAAATAATAGTTATAATGATAATAATAGCAGTAATAGGGATAAAAATAAGAGTTATTACATAATAAAAATAGGAATATGGCTGAAAATAATAGTTATAATGATAATAATAATAGAAATAAGGATAAAAATAAGAGTTATTGCGATAATAATAATAGTACTGAGGATAAAAATAAGAGTTATTACGATAATAATAATTGAAATAAGGATAAGAATAAGAGTTATTACATAATAAAAATAGGAATAAGGCAGAAAATAATGGTTATAATGATAATAATGATGACAATAACGACAAAAATAAGAGTTATTACGATAATAATAATAGTAATAAGGATAAAAATAAGAGTTATTACGATAATAATAATAGTAATTAGGATAAAAGTAAGAGTTAATACGATGATAAAATAGGAATAAGGACAAAAATAAGAGTTATTACGATAATAATAATAGTTATAAGGATAAAAATACCAGTTATTACGATAATAATAATAGAAATAAGGATAAAAATAAGTGTTATTACATAATAAAAATAGGAACATGGCTGAAAGTAGTAGTTATTACGATAATAATAATATTAATAAGGATAAAAATAAGGGTTATTACGATAATAATAATAGTAATAAGGATTAAAAATAAGTGTTATTACGATAATAATAATAGTACTAAGGATAAAAATAAGAGTTATTACGATAACAATAATAGTAATAAGGATAAAAGTAAGGGTTAATACGATGATAAAATAGGAATACGGACAAAAATAAGAGTTATTACGACAATAATAATAGTTATAAGGATAAAAATAAGAGTAATTACGATAACAATAATAGAAATAAGGATAAAAATAAGAGTTATTACGATAATAATAATAGTTATAAGGATAAAAATAAGAGTTATTATGATAATAATAATAGAAATAAGGATAAAAATAAGAGTTATTACATAATAAAAATAGGAATATGGCTGAAAATAATAGTTATAATGATAATAATAGCAGTAATAGGGATAAAAATAAGAGTTATTACATAATAAAAATAGGAATATGGCTGAAAATAATAGTTATAATGATAATAATAATAGAAATAAGGATAAAAATAAGAGTTATTGCGATAATAATAATAGTACTGAGGATAAAAATAAGAGTTATTACGATAATAATAATTGAAATAAGGATAAGAATAAGAGTTATTACATAATAAAAATAGGAATAAGGCAGAAAATAATGGTTATAATGATAATAATGATGACAATAACGACAAAAATAAGAGTTATTACGATAATAATAATAGTAATAAGGATAAAAATAAGAGTTATTACGATAATAATAATAGTAATTAGGATAAAAGTAAGAGTTAATACGATGATAAAATAGGAATAAGGACAAAAATAAGAGTTATTACGATAATAATAATAGTTATAAGGATAAAAATACCAGTTATTACGATAATAATAATAGAAATAAGGATAAAAATAAGTGTTATTACATAATAAAAATAGGAACATGGCTGAAAGTAGTAGTTATTACGATAATAATAATATTAATAAGGATAAAAATAAGGGTTATTACGATAATAATAATAGTAATAAGGATAAAAATAAGTGTTATTACGATAATAATAATAGTACTAAGGATAAAAATAAGAGTTATTACGATAACAATAATAGTAATAAAGATAAAAGTAAGAGTTAATACGATGATAAAATAGGAATACGGACAAAAATAAGGGTTATTACGACAATAATAATAGTTATAAGGATAAAAATAAGAGTAATTACGATAATAATAATAGAAATAAGGATAAAAATAAGAGTTATTACGATAATAATAATAGTTATAAGGATAAAAATAAGAGTTATTATGATAATAATAATAGAAATAAGGATAAAAATAAGAGTTATTACATAATAAAAATAGGAATATGGCTGAAAATAATAGTTATAATGATAATAATAGCAGTAATAGGGATAAAAATAAGAGTTATTACATAATAAAAATAGGAATATGGCTGAAAATAATAGTTATAATGATAATAATAATAGAAATAAGGATAAAAATAAGAGTTATTGCGATAATAATAATAGTACTGAGGATAAAAATAAGAGTTATTACGATAATAATAATTGAAATAAGGATAAGAATAAGAGTTATTACATAATAAAAATAGGAATAAGGCAGAAAATAATGGTTATAATGATAATAATGATGACAATAACGACAAAAATAAGAGTTATTACGATAATAATAATAGTAATAAGGATAAAAATAAGAGTGATGACGATAATAATAATAGTGATAAGGATAAAAGTAAGAGTTATTTATATAATAATAATAGTGATAAGGCTGAAAATAATAGTTATTACGATAATAATAATAGTAATAAGGATAAAAATAAGAGTTATTACGATAATAAAAATAGCAATAAGGATAAAAATAAGAGTTATTACATAATAAAAATAGGAATATGGCTGAAAATAATAGTTATAATGATAATAATAACAGTAATAGGGATAAAAATAAGAGTTATTACGATAATAATAATAGTAATAAGGATAAAAGTAAGAGTTAATACGATGATAAAATAGGAATAAGGACAAAAATAAGAGTTATTACGACAATAATAATAGTTATAAGGATAAAAATAAGAGTTATTACGATAATAATAATAGAAATAAGGATAAAAATAAGAGTTATTACGATAATAATAATAGTACTGAGGATAAAAATAAGAGTTATTACGATAATAATAATAGAAATAACGATAAGAATAAGAGTTATTACATAATAAAAGTAGGAATAAGGCAGAAAATAATGGTTATAATGATAATAATGATGACAATAACGACAAAAATAAGAGTTATTACGATAATAATAATAGTAATAAGGATAAAAATAAGAGTTATTACGATAATAATAATAGTAATAAGGATAAAAATAAGAGTTATTACGATAATAATAATAGTAATAAGGATAAAAGTAAGAGTTAATACGATGATAAAATAGGAATAAGGACAAAAATAAGAGTTATTACGACAATAATAATAGTTATAAGGATAAAAATAAGAGTTATTACGATAATAATACTAGAAATAAGGATAAAAATAAGAGTTATTACATAACAAAAATAGAAATATGGCTGAAAGTAATAGTTATTACGATAATAATAATAGTAATAAGCATAAAAATAAGAGTTATTACATAATAAAAATAGGAATATGGCTGAAAATAATAGTCATAATGATAATAATAACAGTAATAGGGATAAAAATAAGAGTTATTACATAATAAAAATAGGAATATGGCTGAAAATAATAGTTATAATGATAATAATAATAGAAATAAGGATAAAAATAAGAGTTATTACGATAATAATAATAGTACTGAGGATAAAAATAAGAGTTATTACGATAATAATAATAGAAATAAGGATAAGAATAAGAGTTATTACATAATAAAAATAGGAATAAGGCAGAAAATAATGGTTATAATGATAATAATGATGACAATAACGACAAAAATAAGAGTTATTACGATAATAATAATAGTAATAAGGATAAAAATAAGAGTTATTACGATAATAATAATAGTAATAAGGATAAAAGTAAGAGTTAATACGATGATAAAATAGGAATAAGGACAAAAATAAGAGTTATTACGATAATAATAATAGTTATAAGGATAAAAATACGAGTTATTACGATAATAATAATAGAAATAAGGATAAAAATAAGTTTTATTACATAATAAAAATAGGAACATGGCTGAAAGTAGTAGTTATTACGATAATAATAATATTAATAAGGATAAAAATAAGAGTTATTACGATAATAATAATAGTAATAAGGATTAAAAATAAGTGTTATTACGATAATAATAATAGTACTAAGGATAAAAATAAGAGTTATTACGATAACAATAATAGTAATAAGGATAAAAGTAAGAGTTAATACGATGATAAAATAGGAATACGGACAAAAATAAGAGTTATTACGACAATAATAATAGTTATAAGGATAAAAATAAGAGTAATTACGATAATAATAATAGAAATAAGGATAAAAATAAGAGTTATTACGATAATAATAATAGTTATAAGGATAAAAATAAGAGTTATTATGATAATAATAATAGAAATAAGGATAAAAATAAGAGTTATTACATAATAAAAATAGGAATATGGCTGAAAATAATAGTTATAATGATAATAATAGCAGTAATAGGGATAAAAATAAGAGTTATTACATAATAAAAATAGGAATATGGCTGAAAATAATAGTTATAATGATAATAATAATAGAAATAAGGATAAAAATAAGAGTTATTGCGATAATAATAATAGTACTGAGGATAAAAATAAGAGTTATTACGATAATAATAATTGAAATAAGGATAAGAATAAGAGTTATTACATAATAAAAATAGGAATAAGGCAGAAAATAATGGTTATAATGATAATAATGATGACAATAACGACAAAAATAAGAGTTATTACGATAATAATAATAGTAATAAGGATAAAAATAAGAGTTATTACGATAATAATAATAGTAATTAGGATAAAAGTAAGAGTTAATACGATGATAAAATAGGAATAAGGACAAAAATAAGAGTTATTACGATAATAATAATAGTTATAAGGATAAAAATACCAGTTATTACGATAATAATAATAGAAATAAGGATAAGAATAAGTGTTATTACATAATAAAAATAGGAACATGGCTGAAAGTAGTAGTTATTACGATAATAATAATATTAATAAGGATAAAAATAAGGGTTATTACGATAATAATAATAGTAATAAGGATTAAAAATAAGTGTTATTACGATAATAATAATAGTACTAAGGATAAAAATAAGAGTTATTACGATAACAATAATAGTAATAAGGATAAAAGTAAGGGTTAATACGATGATAAAATAGGAATACGGACAAAAATAAGAGTTATTACGACAATAATAATAGTTATAAGGATAAAAATAAGAGTAATTACGATAATAATAATAGAAATAAGGATAAAAATAAGAGTTATTACGATAATAATAATAGTTATAAGGATAAAAATAAGAGTTATTATGATAATAATAATAGAAATAAGGATAAAAATAAGAGTTATTACATAATAAAAATAGGAATATGGCTGAAAATAATAGTTATAATGATAATAATAGCAGTAATAGGGATAAAAATAAGAGTTATTACATAATAAAAATAGGAATATGGCTGAAAATAATAGTTATAATGATAATAATAATAGAAATAAGGATAAAAATAAGAGTTATTGCGATAATAATAATAGTACTGAGGATAAAAATAAGAGTTATTACGATAATAATAATTGAAATAAGGATAAGAATAAGAGTTATTACATAATAAAAATAGGAATAAGGCAGAAAATAATGGTTATAATGATAATAATGATGACAATAACGACAAAAATAAGAGTTATTACGATAATAATAATAGTAATAAGGACAAAAATAAGAGTTATTACGATAATAATAATAGTTATAAGGATAAAAATACCAGTTATTACGATAATAATAATAGAAATAAGGATAAAAATAAGTGTTATTACATAATAAAAATAGGAACATGGCTGAAAGTAGTAGTTATTACGATAATAATAATATTAATAAGGATAAAAATAAGGGTTATTACGATAATAATAATAGTAATAAGGATAAAAATAAGTGTTATTACGATAATAATAATAGTACTAAGGATAAAAATAAGAGTTATTACGATAACAATAATAGTAATAAAGATAAAAGTAAGAGTTAATACGATGATAAAATAGGAATACGGACAAAAATAAGGGTTATTACGACAATAATAATAGTTATAAGGATAAAAATAAGAGTAATTACGATAATAATAATAGAAATAAGGATAAAAATAAGAGTTATTACGATAATAATAATAGTTATAAGGATAAAAATAAGAGTTATTATGATAATAATAATAGAAATAAGGATAAAAATAAGAGTTATTACATAATAAAAATAGGAATATGGCTGAAAATAATAGTTATAATGATAATAATAGCAGTAATAGGGATAAAAATAAGAGTTATTACATAATAAAAATAGGAATATGGCTGAAAATAATAGTTATAATGATAATAATAATAGAAATAAGGATAAAAATAAGAGTTATTGCGATAATAATAATAGTACTGAGAATAAAAATAAGAGTTATTACGATAATAATAATTGAAATAAGGATAAGAATAAGAGTTATTACATAATAAAAATAGGAATAAGGCAGAAAATAATGGTTATAATGATAATAATGATGACAATAACGACAAAAATAAGAGTTATTACGATAATAATAATAGTAATAAGGATAAAAATAAGAGTTATTACGATAATAATAATAGTAATTAGGATAAAAGTAAGAGTTAATACGATGATAAAATAGGAATAAGGACAAAAATAAGAGTTATTACGATAATAATAATAGTTATAAGGATAAAAATACCAGTTATTACGATAATAATAATAGAAATAAGGATAAAAATAAGTGTTATTACATAATAAAAATAGGAACATGGCTGAAAGTAGTAGTTATTACGATAATAATAATATTAATAAGGATAAAAATAAGGGTTATTACGATAATAATAATAGTAATAAGGATAAAAATAAGTGTTATTACGATAATAATAATAGTACTAAGGATAAAAATAAGAGTTATTACGATAACAATAATAGTAATAAAGATAAAAGTAAGAGTTAATACGATGATAAAATAGGAATACGGACAAAAATAAGGGTTATTACGACAATAATAATAGTTATAAGGATAAAAATAAGAGTTATTACGATAATAATAATAGAAATAAGGATAAAAAAAAGAGTTATTACGATAATAATAATAGTTATAAGGATAAAAATAAGAGTTATTATGATAATAATAATAGAAATAAGGATAAAAATAAGAGTTATTACATAATAAAAATAGGAATATGGCTGAAAATAATAGTTATAATGATAATAATAACAGTAATAGGGATAAAAATAAGAGTTATTACATAATAAAAATAGGAATATGGCTGAAAATAATAGTTATAATGATAATAATAATAGAAATAAGGATAAAAATAAGAGTTATTACGATAATAATAATAGTACTGAGGATAAAAATAAGAGTTACTACGATAATAATAATAGAAATAAGGATAAGAATAAGAGTTATTACATAATAAAAATAGGAATAAGGCAGAAAATAATGGTTATAATGATAATAATGATGACAATAACGACAAAAATAAGAGTTATTACGATAATAATAATAGTAATAAGGATAAAAATAAGAGTTATTACGATAATAATAATAGTAATAAGGATAAAAGTAAGAGTTAATACGATGATAAAATAGGAATAAGGACAAAAATAAGAGTTATTACGATAATAATAATAGTTATAAGGATAAAAATACGAGTTATTACGATAATAATAATAGAAATAAGGATAAAAATAAGTGTTATTACATAATAAAAATAGGAACATGGCTGAAAGTAGTAGTTATTACGATAATAATAATATTAATAAGGATAAAAATAAGAGTTATTACGATAATAATAATAGTAATAAGGATAAAAATAAGTGTTATTACGATAATAATAATAGTACTAAGGATAAAAATAAGAGTTATTACATAATACAAATAGGAATATGGCTGAAAGTAATAGTTATTACGATAATAATAATAGTAATAAAGATAAAAATAAGAGTTATTACATGATAAAAATAGGAATAAGGCTCAAAATAATAGTTATAATGATAATAATAATAGAAATAAGGATAAAAATAAGAGTTATTACGACAATAATAATAGTAATAAGGATAAAAATAAGAGTTATTACGATAATAATAATAGTAATAAGGATAAAAGTAAGAGTTAATACGATGTTAAATAGGAATAAGGACAAAAATAAGATTTATTACGACAATAATAATAGTTATAAGGATAAAAATAAGAGTTATTACGATAATAATAATAGAAATAAGGGTAAAAATAAGAGTTATTACATAATAAAAATAGAAATATGGCTGAAAGTAATAGTTATTACGATAATAATAATAGTAATAAGGATAAAAATAAGAGTTATTACATAATAAAAATAGGAATATGGCTGAAAGTAATAGTTATTACGATAATAATAATAGTAATAAAGATAAAAATAAGAGTTATTACATGATAAAAATAGGAATAAGGCTGAAAATAATAGTTATAATGATAATAATAATAGAAATAAGGATAAAAATAAGAGTTATTACGATAATAATAACAGTTATAAGGATAAAAATAAGAGTTGTTATGATAATAATCATAGAAATAAGGATAAAAATAAGAGTTATTACATAATAAAAATAGTTATAAGGATAAAAATAAGAGTTATTATGATAATAATAATAGAAATAAGGATAAAAATAAGAGTTATTACGATAATAATAATAGTACTGAGGATAAAAATAAGAGTTATTACGATAATAATAATAGTAATAAGGATAAAAGTAAGAGTTAATACCATGATAAAATAGGAATAAGGACAAAAATAAGAGTTATTACGATAATAATAATAGTTATAAGGATAAAAATAAGAGTTATTACGATAATAATAATAGTAATAAGGATAAAAGTAAGAGTTAATACGATGTTAAATAGGAATAAGGACAAAAATAAGATTTATTACGACAATAATAATAGTTATAAGGATAAAAATAAGAGTTATTACGATAATAATAATAGTAATAAGGATAAAAATAAGAGTTATTACGATAATAATAATAGTAATAAGGATAAAAGTAAGAGTTAATACGATGATAAAATAGGAATAAGGACAAAAGTAAGAGTTATTACGATAATAATAATAGTTATAAGGATAAAAATACGAGTTATTACGATAATAATAATAGAAATAAGGATAAAAATAAGTGTTATTACATAATAAAAATAGGAACATGGCTGAAAGTAGTAGTTATTACGATAATAATAATATTAATAAGGATAAAAATAAGAGTTATTACGATAATAATAATAGTAATAAGGATAAAAATAAGTGTTATTACGATAATAATAATAGTACTAAGGATAAAAATAAGAGTTATTACGATAACAATAATAGTAATAAGGATAAAAGTAAGAGTTAATACGATGATAAAATAGGAATACGGACAAAAATAAGAGTTATTACGACAATAATAATAGTTATAAGGATAAAAATAAGAGTTATTGCGATAATAATAATAGTAATAAGGATAAAAATAAGTGTTATTACGATAATAATAATAGTACTAAGGATAAAAATAAGAGTTATTACGATAACAATAATAGTAATAAGGATAAAAGTAAGAGTTAATACGATGACAAAATAGGAATACGGACAAAAATAAGAGTTATTACGACAATAATAATAGTTATAAGGATAAAAATAAGAGTTATTACGATAATAATAATAGAAATAAGGATAAAAATAAGAGTTATTACGATAATAATAATAGTTATAAGGATAAAAATAAGAGTTATTATGATAATAATAATAGAAATAAGGATAAAAATAAGAGTTATTACATAATACATATAGGAATATGGCTGAAAGTAATAGTTATTACGATAATAATAATAGTAATAAAGATAAAAATAAGAGTTATTACATGATAAAAATAGGAATAAGGCTCAAAATAATAGTTATAATGATAATAATAATAGAAATAAGGATAAAAATAAGAGTTATTACGATAATAATAATAGTACTGAGGATAAAAATAAGAGTTATTACGATAATAATAATAGAAATAAGGATAAGAATAAGAGTTATTACATAATAAAAATAGGAATAAGGCAGAAAATAATGGTTATAATGATAATAATGATGACAATAACGAAGAAAATAAGAGTTATTACGATAATAATAATAGTAATAAGGATAAAAATAAGAGTTATTACGATAATAATAATAGTAATAAGGATAAAAATAAGAGTTATTACATAATAAAAATAGTTATAAGGATAAAAACAAGAGTTATTACGATAATAATAATAGTAATAAGGATAAAAATAAGAGTTATTACGATAATAATAATAGTAATAAGGATAAAAGTAAGAGTTAATACGATGATAAAATAGGAATAAGGACAAAAATAAGAGTTATTACGATAATAATAATAGTTATAAGGATAAAAATAAGAGTTATTACGATAATAATAATAGTAATAAGGATAAAAGTAAGAGTTAATACGATGTTAAATAGGAATAAGGACAAAAATAAGATTTATTACGACAATAATAATAGTTATAAGGATAAAAATAAGAGTTATTACGATAATAATAATAGTAATAAGGATAAAAATAAGAGTTATTACGATAATAATAATAGTAATAAGGATAAAAGTAAGAGTTAATACGATGATAAAATAGGAATAAGGACAAAAATAAGAGTTATTACGATAATAATAATAGTTATAAGGATAAAAATACGAGTTATTACGATAATAATAATAGTAATAAGGATAAAAGTAAGAGTTAATACGATGATAAAATAGGAATACGGACAAAAATAAGAGTTATTACGACAATAATAATAGAAATAAGGATAAAAATAAGAGTTATTACGATAATAATAATAGTTATAAGGATAAAAATAAGAGTTGTTATGATAATAATCATAGAAATAAGGATAAAAATAAGAGTTATTACATAATAAAAATAGTTATAAGTATAAAAATAAGAGTTATTATGATAATAATAATGGAAATAAGGATAAAAATAAGAGTTATTACATAATAAAAATAGGAATATGGCTGAAAGTAATAGTTATTACGATAATAATAATATTAATAAGGATAAAAATAAGAGTTATTACGATAACAATAATAGTAATAAGGATAAAAGTAAGAGTTAATACGATGATAAAATAGGAATACGGACAAAAATAAGAGTTATTACGACAATAATAATAGTTATAAGGATAAAAATAAGAGTTATTACATGATAAAAATAGGAATAAGACTCAAAATAATAGTTCTAATGATAATAATAATAGAAATAAGGATAAAAATAAGAGTTATTACGATAATAATAATAGTAATAAGGATAAAAATAAGAGTTATTACATAACAAAAATAGAAATATGGCTGAAAGTAATAGTTATTACGATAATAATAATAGTAATAAGGATAAAAATAAGAGTTATTACGATAATAATAATAGTAATAAGGATAAAAGTAAGAGTTAATACGATGATAAAATAGGAATACGGACAAAAATAAGAGTTATTACGACAATAATAATAGTTATAAGGATAAAAATAAGAGTTATTACGATAATAATAATAGAAATAAGGATAAAAATAAGAGTTATTACGATAATAATAATAGTTATAAGGATAAAAATAAGAGTTGTTATGATAATAATCATAGAAATAAGGATAAAAATAAGAGTTATTACATAACAAAATAGTTATAAGGATAAAAATAAGAGTTATTATGATAATAATCATAGAAATAAGGATAAAAATAGGAATATGGCTGAAAGTAATAGTTATTACGATAATAATAATAATAATAAAGATAAAAAAAAGAGTTATTACATGATAAAAATAGGAATAAGGCTCAAAATAATAGTTATAATGATAATAATAATAGAAATAAGGATAAGAATAAGAGTTATTACATAATAAAAATAGGAATAAGGCAGAAAATAATGGTTATAATGATAATAATGATGACAATAACGACAAAAATAAGAGTTATTACGATAATAATAATAGTAATAAGGATAAAAATAAGAGTTATTACGATAATAATAATAGTAATAAGGATAAAAATAAGAGCCAATACGATAATAATGATAGAAATAAGGATAAAAATAAGAGTTATTACGATAATAAAAATAGCAATAATGATAAAAATAAGAGTTATTACATAATAAAAATAGGAATATGGCTGAAAATAATAGTAATAATGATAATAATAACAGTAATAGGGATAGAAATAAGAGTTATTACATAATAAAAATAGGAATATGGCTGAAAATAATAGTTATAATGATAATAATAATAGAAATAAGGATAAAAATAAGAGTTATTACATAATAAAAATAGGAATATGGCTGAAAGTAATAGTTATTACGATAATAATAATAGTAATAAAGATAAAAATAAGAGTTATTACATGATAAAAATAGGAATAAGGCTCAAAATAATAGTTCTAATGATAATAATAATAGAAATAAGGATAAAAATAAGAGTTATTACGATAATAATAATAGTACTGAGGATAAAAATAAGAGTTATTACGATAATAATAATAGAAATAAGGATAAGAATAAGAGTTATTACATAATAAAAATAGGAATAAGGCAGAAAATAATGGTTATAATGATAATAATGATGACAATAACGACAAAAATAAGAGTTATTACGATAATAATAATAGTAATAAGGATTAAAATAAGAGTTATTACATAACAAAAATAGAAATATGGCTGATAGTAATAGTTATTACGATAATAATAATAGTAATAAGGATAAAAATAAGAGTTATTACGATAATAATAATAGTAATAAGGATAAAAGTAAGAGTTAATACGATGATAAAATAGGAATACGGACAAAAATAAGAGTTATTACGACAATAATAATAGAAATAAGGATAAAAATAAGAGTTATTACGATAATAATAATAGTTATAAGGATAAAAATAAGAGTTATTACGATAATAATAATAGAAATAAGGATAAAAATAAGTGTTATTACATAATAAAAATAGGAACATGGCTGAAAGTAGTAGTTATTACGATAATAATAATATTAATAAGGATAAAAATAAGAGTTATTACGATAATAATAATAGTAATAAGGATAAAAATAAGTGTTATTACGATAATAATAATAGTACTAAGGATAAAAATAAGAGTTATTACGATAACAATAATAGTAATAAGGATAAAAGTAAGAGTTAATACGATGATAAAATAGGAATACGGACAAAAATAAGAGTTATTACGACAATAATAATAGTTATAAGGATAAAAATAAGAGTTATTACGATAATAATAATAGTAATAAGGATAAAAGTAAGAGTTAATACGATGATAAAATAGGAATAAGGACAAAAATAAGAGTTATTACGATAATAATAATAGTTATAAGGATAAAAATACGAGTTATTACGATAATAATAATAGAAATAAGGATAAAAATAAGTGTTATTACATAATAAAAATAGGAACATGGCTGAAAGTAGTAGTTATTACGATAATAATAATATTAATAAGGATAAAAATAAGAGTTATTACGATAATAATAATAGTAATAAGGATAAAAATAAGAGTTATTACGATAATAATAATAGTAATAAGGATAAAAGTAAGAGTTAATACGATGATAAAATAGGAATACGGACAAAAATAAGAGTTATTACGACAATAATAATAGTTATAAGGATAAAAATAAGAGTTATTACGATAATAATAATAGAAATAAGGATAAAAATAAGAGTTATTACGATAATAATAATAGTTATAAGGATAAAAATAAGAGTTGTTATGATAATAATCATAGAAATAAGGATAAAAATAAGAGTTATTACATAACAAAATAGTTATAAGGATAAAAATAAGAGTTATTATGATAATAATCATAGAAATAAGGATAAAAATAGGAATATGGCTGAAAGTAATAGTTATTACGATAATAATAATAGTAATAAAGATAAAAAAAAGAGTTATTACATGATAAAAATAGGAATAAGGCTCAAAATAATAGTTATAATGATAATAATAATAGAAATAAGGATAAGAATAAGAGTTATTACATAATAAAAATAGGAATAAGGCAGAAAATAATGGTTATAATGATAATAATGATGACAATAACGACAAAAATAAGAGTTATTACGATAATAATAATAGTAATAAGGATAAAAATAAGAGTTATTACGATAATAATAATAGTAATAAGGATAAAAATAAGAGCCAATACGATAATAATGATAGAAATAAGGATAAAAATAAGAGTTATTACGATAATAAAAATAGCAATAATGATAAAAATAAGAGTTATTACATAATAAAAATAGGAATATGGCTGAAAATAATAGTAATAATGATAATAATAACAGTAATAGGGATAGAAATAAGAGTTATTACATAATAAAAATAGGAATATGGCTGAAAATAATAGTTATAATGATAATAATAATAGAAATAAGGATAAAAATAAGAGTTATTACATAATAAAAATAGGAATATGGCTGAAAGTAATAGTTATTACGATAATAATAATAGTAATAAAGATAAAAATAAGAGTTATTACATGATAAAAATAGGAATAAGGCTCAAAATAATAGTTCTAATGATAATAATAATAGAAATAAGGATAAAAATAAGAGTTATTACGATAATAATAATAGTACTGAGGATAAAAATAAGAGTTATTACGATAATAATAATAGAAATAAGGATAAGAATAAGAGTTATTACATAATAAAAATAGGAATAAGGCAGAAAATAATGGTTATAATGATAATAATGATGACAATAACGACAAAAATAAGAGTTATTACGATAATAATAATAGTAATAAGGATTAAAATAAGAGTTATTACATAACAAAAATAGAAATATGGCTGATAGTAATAGTTATTACGATAATAATAATAGTAATAAGGATAAAAATAAGAGTTATTACGATAATAATAATAGTAATAAGGATAAAAGTAAGAGTTAATACGATGATAAAATAGGAATACGGACAAAAATAAGAGTTATTACGACAATAATAATAGAAATAAGGATAAAAATAAGAGTTATTACGATAATAATAATAGTTATAAGGATAAAAATAAGAGTTATTACGATAATAATAATAGAAATAAGGATAAAAATAAGTGTTATTACATAATAAAAATAGGAACATGGCTGAAAGTAGTAGTTATTACGATAATAATAATATTAATAAGGATAAAAATAAGAGTTATTACGATAATAATAATAGTAATAAGGATAAAAATAAGTGTTATTACGATAATAATAATAGTACTAAGGATAAAAATAAGAGTTATTACGATAACAATAATAGTAATAAGGATAAAAGTAAGAGTTAATACGATGATAAAATAGGAATACGGACAAAAATAAGAGTTATTACGACAATAATAATAGTTATAAGGATAAAAATAAGAGTTATTACGATAATAATAATAGTAATAAGGATAAAAGTAAGAGTTAATACGATGATAAAATAGGAATAAGGACAAAAATAAGAGTTATTACGATAATAATAATAGTTATAAGGATAAAAATACGAGTTATTACGATAATAATAATAGAAATAAGGATAAAAATAAGTGTTATTACATAATAAAAATAGGAACATGGCTGAAAGTAGTAGTTATTACGATAATAATAATATTAATAAGGATAAAAATAAGAGTTATTACGATAATAATAATAGTAATAAGGATAAAAATAAGAGTTATTACGATAATAATAATAGTAATAAGGATAAAAGTAAGAGTTAATACGATGATAAAATAGGAATAAGGACAAAAATAAGAGTTATTACGACAATAATAATAGTTATAAGGATAAAAATAAGAGTTATTACGATAATAATAATAGAAATAAGGATAAAAATAAGAGTTATTACGATAATAATAATAGTACTGAGGATAAAAATAAGAGTTATTACGATAATAATAATAGTAATAAGGATAAAAGTAAGAGTTAATACCATGATAAAATAGGAATAAGGACAAAAATAAGAGTTATTACGATAATAATAATAGTTATAAGGATAAAAATAAGAGTTATTACGATAATAATAATAGTAATAAGGATAAAAGTAAGAGTTAATACGATGTTAAATAGGAATAAGGACAAAAATAAGATTTATTACGACAATAATAATAGTTATAAGGATAAAAATAAGAGTTATTACGATAATAATAATAGTAATAAGGATAAAAATAAGAGTTATTACGATAATAATAATAGTAATAAGGATAAAAGTAAGAGTGAATACGATGATAAAATAGGAATAAGGACAAAAGTAAGAGTTATTACGATAATAATAATAGTTATAAGGATAAAAATACGAGTTATTACGATAATAATAATAGAAATAAGGATAAAAATAAGTGTTATTACATAATAAAAATAGGAACATGGCTGAAAGTAGTAGTTATTACGATAATAATAATATTAATAAGGATAAAAATAAGAGTTATTACGATAATAATAATAGTAATAAGGATAAAAATAAGTGTTATTACGATAATAATAATAGTACTAAGGATAAAAATAAGAGTTATTACGATAACAATAATAGTAATAAGGATAAAAGTAAGAGTTAATACGATGATAAAATAGGAATACGGACAAAAATAAGAGTTATTACGACAATAATAATAGTTATAAGGATAAAAATAAGAGTTATTGCGATAATAATAATAGTAATAAGGATAAAAATAAGTGTTATTACGATAATAATAATAGTACTAAGGATAAAAATAAGAGTTATTACGATAACAATAATAGTAATAAGGATAAAAGTAAGAGTTAATACGATGACAAAATAGGAATACGGACAAAAATAAGAGTTATTACGACAATAATAATAGTTATAAGGATAAAAATAAGAGTTATTACGATAATAATAATAGAAATAAGGATAAAAATAAGAGTTATTACGATAATAATAATAGTTATAAGGATAAAAATAAGAGTTATTATGATAATAATAATAGAAATAAGGATAAAAATAAGAGTTATTACATAATACATATAGGAATATGGCTGAAAGTAATAGTTATTACGATAATAATAATAGTAATAAAGATAAAAATAAGAGTTATTACATGATAAAAATAGGAATAAGGCTCAAAATAATAGTTATAATGATAATAATAATAGAAATAAGGATAAAAATAAGAGTTATTACGATAATAATAATAGTACTGAGGATAAAAATAAGAGTTATTACGATAATAATAATAGAAATAAGGATAAGAATAAGAGTTATTACATAATAAAAATAGGAATAAGGCAGAAAATAATGGTTATAATGATAATAATGATGACAATAACGAAGAAAATAAGAGTTATTACGATAATAATAATAGTAATAAGGATAAAAATAAGAGTTATTACGATAATAATAATAGTAATAAGGATAAAAATAAGAGTTATTACATAATAAAAATAGTTATAAGGATAAAAACAAGAGTTATTACGATAATAATAATAGTAATAAGGATAAAAATAAGAGTTATTACGATAATAATAATAGTAATAAGGATAAAAGTAAGAGTTAATACGATGATAAAATAGGAATAAGGACAAAAATAAGAGTTATTACGATAATAATAATAGTTATAAGGATAAAAATAAGAGTTATTACGATAATAATAATAGTAATAAGGATAAAAGTAAGAGTTAATACGATGTTAAATAGGAATAAGGACAAAAATAAGATTTATTACGACAATAATAATAGTTATAAGGATAAAAATAAGAGTTATTACGATAATAATAATAGTAATAAGGATAAAAATAAGAGTTATTACGATAATAATAATAGTAATAAGGATAAAAGTAAGAGTTAATACGATGATAAAATAGGAATAAGGACAAAAATAAGAGTTATTACGATAATAATAATAGTTATAAGGATAAAAATACGAGTTATTACGATAATAATAATAGTAATAAGGATAAAAGTAAGAGTTAATACGATGATAAAATAGGAATACGGACAAAAATAAGAGTTATTACGACAATAATAATAGAAATAAGGATAAAAATAAGAGTTATTACGATAATAATAATAGTTATAAGGATAAAAATAAGAGTTGTTATGATAATAATCATAGAAATAAGGATAAAAATAAGAGTTATTACATAATAAAAATAGTTATAAGTATAAAAATAAGAGTTATTATGATAATAATAATGGAAATAAGGATAAAAATAAGAGTTATTACATAATAAAAATAGGAATATGGCTGAAAGTAATAGTTATTACGATAATAATAATATTAATAAGGATAAAAATAAGAGTTATTACGATAACAATAATAGTAATAAGGATAAAAGTAAGAGTTAATACGATGATAAAATAGGAATACGGACAAAAATAAGAGTTATTACGACAATAATAATAGTTATAAGGATAAAAATAAGAGTTATTACATGATAAAAATAGGAATAAGACTCAAAATAATAGTTCTAATGATAATAATAATAGAAATAAGGATAAAAATAAGAGTTATTACGATAATAATAATAGTAATAAGGATAAAAATAAGAGTTATTACATAACAAAAATAGAAATATGGCTGAAAGTAATAGTTATTACGATAATAATAATAGTAATAAGGATAAAAATAAGAGTTATTACGATAATAATAATAGTAATAAGGATAAAAGTAAGAGTTAATACGATGATAAAATAGGAATACGGACAAAAATAAGAGTTATTACGACAATAATAATAGTTATAAGGATAAAAATAAGAGTTATTACGATAATAATAATAGAAATAAGGATAAAAATAAGAGTTATTACGATAATAATAATAGTTATAAGGATAAAAATAAGAGTTGTTATGATAATAATCATAGAAATAAGGATAAAAATAAGAGTTATTACATAACAAAATAGTTATAAGGATAAAAATAAGAGTTATTATGATAATAATCATAGAAATAAGGATAAAAATAGGAATATGGCTGAAAGTAATAGTTATTACGATAATAATAATAGTAATAAAGATAAAAAAAAGAGTTATTACATGATAAAAATAGGAATAAGGCTCAAAATAATAGTTATAATGATAATAATAATAGAAATAAGGATAAGAATAAGAGTTATTACATAATAAAAATAGGAATAAGGCAGAAAATAATGGTTATAATGATAATAATGATGACAATAACGACAAAAATAAGAGTTATTACGATAATAATAATAGTAATAAGGATAAAAATAAGAGTTATTACGATAATAATAATAGTAATAAGGATAAAAGTAAGAGTTAATACGATGATAAAACAGGAATAAGGACAAAAATAAGAGTTATTACGATAATAATAATAGTTATAAGGATAAAAATACGAGTTATTACGATAATAATAATAGAAATAAGGATAAAAATAAGAGTTACTACATAACAAAAATAGAAATATGGCTGAAAGTAATAGTTATTACGATAATAATAATAGTAATAAGGATAAAAATAAGAGCCAATACGATAATAATGATAGAAATAAGGATAAAAATAAGAGTTATTACGACCATAATAATAGTAATAAGGATAAAAGTAAGAGTTAATACGATGATAAAATAGGAATAAGGATAAAAATAAGAGTTATTACGATAATAAAAATAGCAATAATGATAAAAATAAGAGTTATTACATAATAAAAATAGGAATATGGCTGAAAATAATAGTTATAATGATAATAATAACAGTAATAGGGATAGAAATAAGAGTTATTACATAATAAAAATAGGAATATGGCTGAAAATAATAGTTATAATGATAATAATAATAGAAATAAGGATAAAAATAAGAGTTATTACATAATAAAAATAGGAATATGGCTGAAAGTAATAGTTATTACGATAATAATAATGGTAATAAAGATAAAAATAAGAGTTATTACATGATAAAAATAGGAATAAGGCTCAAAATAATAGTTCTAATGATAATAATAATAGAAATAAGGATAAAAATAAGAGTTATTACGATAATAATAATAGTACTGAGGATAAAAATAAGAGTTATTACGATAATAATAATAGAAATAAGGATAAGAATAAGAGTTATTACATAATAAAAATAGGAATAAGGCAGAAAATAATGGTTATAATGATAATAATGATGACAATAACGACAAAAATAAGAGTTATTACGATAATAATAATAGTAATAAGGATTAAAATAAGAGTTATTACATAACAAAAATAGAAATATGGCTGATAGTAATAGTTATTACGATAATAATAATAGTAATAAGGATAAAAATAAGAGTTATTACGATAATAATAATAGTAATAAGGATAAAAGTAAGAGTTAATACGATGATAAAATAGGAATACGGACAAAAATAAGAGTTATTACGACAATAATAATAGAAATAAGGATAAAAATAAGAGTTATTACGATAATAATAATAGTTATAAGGATAAAAATAAGAGTTATTACGATAATAATAATAGAAATAAGGATAAAAATAAGTGTTATTACATAATAAAAATAGGAACATGGCTGAAAGTAGTAGTTATTACGATAATAATAATATTAATAAGGATAAAAATAAGAGTTATTACGATAATAATAATAGTAATAAGGATAAAAATAAGTGTTATTACGATAATAATAATAGTACTAAGGATAAAAATAAGAGTTATTACGATAACAATAATAGTAATAAGGATAAAAGTAAGAGTTAATACGATGATAAAATAGGAATACGGACAAAAATAAGAGTTATTACGACAATAATAATAGTTATAAGGATAAAAATAAGAGTTATTACAATAATAATAATAGTAATAAGGATAAAAATAAGAGTTATTACGATAATAATAATAGTAATAAGGATAAAAGTAAGAGTTAATACGATGATAAAATAGGAATAAGGACAAAATAAATAAAAATTCTATTACTGTCAGCCATGTTCCTATTTTTATTATGTAATAACTCTTGTTTTGTCCTTATTTCTATTATTATTATAGTAATAACTCTTATTTTTATCCTTATAACTATTATTATTATCGTAATAACTCTTATTTTTGTCCTTATTCCTATTTTATCATCGTATTAACTCTTACTTTTATCCTTATTACTATTATTATTATCGTAATAACTCTTATTTTTATCCTTATTACAATTATTATTATCATTATAACTATTATTTTCAGCCTTATTCCTATTTTTATTATGTAATAACTCATATTTCTATCCTTATTTCTATTATTATTATCGTAATAACTATTACTGTCAGCCTTATCACTATTATTACTATATAAATAACACTTACTTTTATCCTTATCACTATTATTATTATCGTTATCACTCTTATTTTTATCCTTATTACTATTATTATTATTATCGTAATAACTATTACTTTCAGCCATATTCCTATTTTTATTATGTAATAACTCTTATTTTGATCGTTATTTCTATTATTATTATCGTAATAACTCTTATTTTTATCCTTATAACTATTATTATTATCGTAATAACTCTTATTTTGTCCTTATTCCTATTTTATTATCGTAATAACTCTTATTTTTATCCTTATTTCCATCATTATTATCGTATTGGCTCTTACTTTTATCCTTATTACTATTATTATTATCGTAATAACTCTTATTTTTATCCTTATTACTATTATTATCATCGTACTAACTCTTACTTTTATCCTTATTACTATTATTATTTTCGTAATAACTCTTATTTTTATCCTTATTTCCATTATTATTATCGTAATAACTCTTATTTTTATCCTTATTCCTATTTTATCATCGTATTAACTCTTACTTTTATCCTTATTACTATTATTATTATCGTAATAACTCTTACTTTTATCCTTAACACTATTATTATTATCGTAATAACTCTTATTTTTATCCTTATTTCTATTATTATTATCGTAATAACTCTTATTTTTATCCTTATAACTATTATTATTATCGTAATAACTCTTATTTTTGTCCTTATTCCTATTTTATCATCGTATTAACTCTTACTTTTATCCTTATTACTATTATTATTATCGTAATAACTCTTATTTTTATCCTTATTACAATTATTATTATCATTATAACTATTATTTTCAGCCTTATTCCTATTTTTATTATGTAATAACTCATATTTCTATCCTTATTTCTATTATTATTATCGTAATAACTATTACTGTCAGCCTTATCACTATTATTACTATATAAATAACACTTACTTTTATCCTTATCACTATTATTATTATCGTTATCACTCTTATTTTTATCCTTATTACTATTATTATTATTATCGTAATAACTATTACTTTCAGCCATATTCCTATTTTTATTATGTAATAACTCTTATTTTGATCGTTATTTCTATTATTATTATCGTAATAACTCTTATTTTTATCCTTATAACTATTATTATTATCGTAATAACTCTTACTTTTATCCTTATTACTATTATTTATATCGTAGTAACTCTTACTTTTATCCTTATTTCTATTATTATTATCGTAATAACTCTTATTTTTATCCTTATAACTATTATTATTGTCGTAATAACTCTTATTTTTGTCCTTATTCCTATTTTATCATCGTATTAACTCCTACTTTTATCCTTATTACTATTATTATTATCGTAATAACTCTTATTTTTATCCTTATTTCTATTATTATTATCGTAACAACTCTTATTCTTATCCTTATTCCTATTTTATCATCGTATTAACTCTTACTTTTATCCTTATTACTATTATTATTATCGTAATAACTCTTATTTTTATCCTTATTACTATTATTATTATCGTAATAACTCCTATTTTTATCCTTATTTCTATTATCATTATCATTATAACTATTACTTTCAGCCATATTCCTATTTTTATCATGTAATAACTCTTATTTTTATCCTTGTCACTATTATTATTATCGTTATAACTAATGTTCTCAGCCTTATTCCCATTTTTATTATCGTAATAACTATTATTTCTATCCTTATTACTATTATTATCATCGTACTAACTCTTACTTTTATCCTTATTACCACTATTATTATCGTAATAACTCTTATTTTTATTCTTATTAATATTATTATTATCGTAGTAACTCTTATTTTTATCCTTATTACTATTATTATTATCGTAATAACTTATTTTTATCCTTATTACCATCATTATTATCATTATAACCATTATTTTCTGCCTTATTCCTATTTTTATTATGTAATAACTCTTATTATTATCCTTATTTCTATTATTATTATCGTAATAACTCTTATTTTTATACTTATTCCGATTTTTATTATCGTAATAACTCTTATTTTTATCCTTATTTCTATTATTATTATCATTATAACTATTACTTCCAGCCTTATTCCTATTTTTATCATGTAATAACTCTTATTTTTATCCTTATTCCTATTTTTATTATCGTAATAACTCTCATTGTTATCCTAATTACTATTATTATTATCGTAATAACTATTATTTTCAGCCTTATCACTATTATTATTATATAAATAACTCTTATTTTTACCATTATTCCTATTTTATCATCGTATTAACTCTTACTTTTATCCTTATTACTATTATTATCATCGTACTAACTCTTACTTTTATCCTTATTACTACTATTATTATCGTAATAACTCTTATTTTTATTCTTATTAATATTATTATTATCGTAGTAACTCTTATTTTTATCCTTATTACTATTATTAATATCGTAATAACTCTTATTTTTATCCTTATTACAATTATTATTATCATTATAACTATTATTTTCAGCCTTATTCCTATTTTTATTATGTAATAACTCATATTTCTATCCTTATTTCTATTATTATTATCGTAATAACTATTACTGTCAGCCTTATCACTATTATTACTATATAAATAACACTTACTTTTATCCTTATCACTATTATTATTATCGTTATCACTCTTATTTTTATCCTTATTACTATTATTATTATTATCGTAATAACTATTACTTTCAGCCATATTCCTATTTTTATTATGTAATAACTCTTATTTTGATCGTTATTTCTATTATTATTATCGTAATAACTCTTATTTTTATCCTTATAACTATTATTATTATCGTAATAACTCTTATTTTGTCCTTATTCCTATTTTATTATCGTAATAACTCTTATTTTTATCCTTATTTCCATCATTATTATCGTATTGGCTCTTACTTTTATCCTTATTACTATTATTATTATCGTAATAACTCTTATTTTTATCCTTATTACTATTATTATCATCGTACTAACTCTTACTTTTATCCTTATTACTATTATTATTTTCGTAATAACTCTTATTTTTATCCTTATTTCCATTATTATTATCGTAATAACTCTTATTTTTATCCTTATTCCTATTTTATCATCGTATTAACTCTTACTTTTATCCTTATTACTATTATTATTATCGTAATAACTCTTACTTTTATCCTTAACACTATTATTATTATCGTAATAACTCTTATTTTTATCCTTATTTCTATTATTATTATCGTAATAACTCTTATTTTTATCCTTATAACTATTATTATTATCGTAATAACTCTTATTTTTGTCCTTATTCCTATTTTATCATCGTATTAACTCTTACTTTTATCCTTATTACTATTATTATTATCGTAATAACTCTTATTTTTATCCTTATTACAATTATTATTATCATTATAACTATTATTTTCAGCCTTATTCCTATTTTTATTATGTAATAACTCATATTTCTATCCTTATTTCTATTATTATTATCGTAATAACTATTACTGTCAGCCTTATCACTATTATTACTATATAAATAACACTTACTTTTATCCTTATCACTATTATTATTATCGTTATCACTCTTATTTTTATCCTTATTACTATTATTATTATTATCGTAATAACTATTACTTTCAGCCATATTCCTATTTTTATTATGTAATAACTCTTATTTTGATCGTTATTTCTATTATTATTATCGTAATAACTCTTATTTTTATCCTTATAACTATTATTATTATCGTAATAACTCTTACTTTTATCCTTATTACTATTATTTATATCGTAGTAACTCTTACTTTTATCCTTATTTCTATTATTATTATCGTAATAACTCTTATTTTTATCCTTATAACTATTATTATTGTCGTAATAACTCTTATTTTTGTCCTTATTCCTATTTTATCATCGTATTAACTCCTACTTTTATCCTTATTACTATTATTATTATCGTAATAACTCTTATTTTTATCCTTATTTCTATTATTATTATCGTAACAACTCTTATTCTTATCCTTATTCCTATTTTATCATCGTATTAACTCTTACTTTTATCCTTATTACTATTATTATTATCGTAATAACTCTTATTTTTATCCTTATTACTATTATTATTATCGTAATAACTCCTATTTTTATCCTTATTTCTATTATCATTATCATTATAACTATTACTTTCAGCCATATTCCTATTTTTATCATGTAATAACTCTTATTTTTATCCTTGTCACTATTATTATTATCGTTATAACTAATGTTCTCAGCCTTATTCCCATTTTTATTATCGTAATAACTATTATTTCTATCCTTATTACTATTATTATCATCGTACTAACTCTTACTTTTATCCTTATTACCACTATTATTATCGTAATAACTCTTATTTTTATTCTTATTAATATTATTATTATCGTAGTAACTCTTATTTTTATCCTTATTACTATTATTATTATCGTAATAACTTATTTTTATCCTTATTACCATCATTATTATCATTATAACCATTATTTTCTGCCTTATTCCTATTTTTATTATGTAATAACTCTTATTATTATCCTTATTTCTATTATTATTATCGTAATAACTCTTATTTTTATACTTATTCCGATTTTTATTATCGTAATAACTCTTATTTTTATCCTTATTTCTATTATTATTATCATTATAACTATTACTTCCAGCCTTATTCCTATTTTTATCATGTAATAACTCTTATTTTTATCCTTATTCCTATTTTTATTATCGTAATAACTCTCATTGTTATCCTAATTACTATTATTATTATCGTAATAACTATTATTTTCAGCCTTATCACTATTATTATTATATAAATAACTCTTATTTTTACCCTTATTCCTATTTTATCATCGTATTAACTCTTACTTTTATCCTTATTACTATTATTATCATCGTACTAACTCTTACTTTTATCCTTATTACTACTATTATTATCGTAATAACTCTTATTTTTATTCTTATTAATATTATTATTATCGTAGTAACTCTTATTTTTATCCTTATTACTATTATTATTATCGTAATAACTCTTATTTTTATCCTTATTACAATTATTATTATCATTATAACTATTATTTTCAGCCTTATTCCTATTTTTATTATGTAATAACTCATATTTCTATCCTTATTTCTATTATTATTATCGTAATAACTATTACTGTCAGCCTTATCACTATTATTACTATATAAATAACACTTACTTTTATCCTTATCACTATTATTATTATCGTTATCACTCTTATTTTTATCCTTATTACTATTATTATTATTATCGTAATAACTATTACTTTCAGCCATATTCCTATTTTTATTATGTAATAACTCTTATTTTGATCGTTATTTCTATTATTATTATCGTAATAACTCTTATTTTTATCCTTATAACTATTATTATTATCGTAATAACTCTTATTTTGTCCTTATTCCTATTTTATTATCGTAATAACTCTTATTTTTATCCTTATTTCCATCATTATTATCGTATTGGCTCTTACTTTTATCCTTATTACTATTATTATTATCGTAATAACTCTTATTTTTATCCTTATTACTATTATTATCATCGTACTAACTCTTACTTTTATCCTTATTACTATTATTATTTTCGTAATAACTCTTATTTTTATCCTTATTTCCATTATTATTATCGTAATAACTCTTATTTTTATCCTTATTCCTATTTTATCATCGTATTAACTCTTACTTTTATCCTTATTACTATTATTATTATCGTAATAACTCTTACTTTTATCCTTAACACTATTATTATTATCGTAATAACTCTTATTTTTATCCTTATTTCTATTATTATTATCGTAATAACTCTTATTTTTATCCTTATAACTATTATTATTATCGTAATAACTCTTATTTTTGTCCTTATTCCTATTTTATCATCGTATTAACTCTTACTTTTATCCTTATTACTATTATTATTATCGTAATAACTCTTATTTTTATCCTTATTACAATTATTATTATCATTATAACTATTATTTTCAGCCTTATTCCTATTTTTATTATGTAATAACTCATATTTCTATCCTTATTTCTATTATTATTATCGTAATAACTATTACTGTCAGCCTTATCACTATTATTACTATATAAATAACACTTACTTTTATCCTTATCACTATTATTATTATCGTTATCACTCTTATTTTTATCCTTATTACTATTATTATTATTATCGTAATAACTATTACTTTCAGCCATATTCCTATTTTTATTATGTAATAACTCTTATTTTGATCGTTATTTCTATTATTATTATCGTAATAACTCTTATTTTTATCCTTATAACTATTATTATTATCGTAATAACTCTTACTTTTATCCTTATTACTATTATTTATATCGTAGTAACTCTTACTTTTATCCTTATTTCTATTATTATTATCGTAATAACTCTTATTTTTATCCTTATAACTATTATTATTGTCGTAATAACTCTTATTTTTGTCCTTATTCCTATTTTATCATCGTATTAACTCCTACTTTTATCCTTATTACTATTATTATTATCGTAATAACTCTTATTTTTATCCTTATTTCTATTATTATTATCGTAACAACTCTTATTCTTATCCTTATTCCTATTTTATCATCGTATTAACTCTTACTTTTATCCTTATTACTATTATTATTATCGTAATAACTCTTATTTTTATCCTTATTACTATTATTATTATCGTAATAACTCCTATTTTTATCCTTATTTCTATTATCATTATCATTATAACTATTACTTTCAGCCATATTCCTATTTTTATCATGTAATAACTCTTATTTTTATCCTTGTCACTATTATTATTATCGTTATAACTAATGTTCTCAGCCTTATTCCCATTTTTATTATCGTAATAACTATTATTTCTATCCTTATTACTATTATTATCATCGTACTAACTCTTACTTTTATCCTTATTACCACTATTATTATCGTAATAACTCTTATTTTTATTCTTATTAATATTATTATTATCGTAGTAACTCTTATTTTTATCCTTATTACTATTATTATTATCGTAATAACTTATTTTTATCCTTATTACCATCATTATTATCATTATAACCATTATTTTCTGCCTTATTCCTATTTTTATTATGTAATAACTCTTATTTTTATCCTTATTTCTATTATTATTATCGTAATAACTCTTATTTTTATACTTATTCCGATTTTTATTATCGTAATAACTCTTATTTTTATCCTTATTTCTATTATTATTATCATTATAACTATTACTTCCAGCCTTATTCCTATTTTTATCATGTAATAACTCTTATTTTTATCCTTATTCCTATTTTTATTATCGTAATAACTCTCATTGTTATCCTAATTACTATTATTATTATCGTAATAACTATTATTTTCAGCCTTATCACTATTATTATTATATAAATAACTCTTATTTTTACCCTTATTCCTATTTTATCATCGTATTAACTCTTACTTTTATCCTTATTACTATTATTATCATCGTACTAACTCTTACTTTTATCCTTATTACTACTATTATTATCGTAATAACTCTTATTTTTATTCTTATTAATATTATTATTATCGTAGTAACTCTTATTTTTATCCTTATTACTATTATTATTATCGTAATAACTCTTATTGTTATCTTAATTACTATTATTATTATCGTAATAACTATTATTTTCAGCCTTATCACTATTATTATTATATAAATAACTCTTATTTTTATCCTTATTCCTATTTTATCATCGTATTAACTCTTACTTCTATCCTTATTACTATTATTATTATCGTAATAACTCTTATTTTTATCCTTATTTCTATTATTATTATCGTAATAACTCTTATTTTTGTCCTTATTCCTATTTTATCATCGTATTAACTCTTACTTCTATCCTTATTACTATTATTATTATAAATAACTCTTACTTTTATCCTTATCACTATTATTATTATCGTTATCACTCTTATTTTTATCCTTATTACTATTATTACTACCGTAATAACTATTACTTGCAGCCATATTCCTATTTTTGTTATGTAATAACTCTTATTTTTATCCTTATCACTATTATTATTATCGTAATGACTCTTATTTTTATCCTGATTACTATTATTATTATCGTAATAACTCTTATTTTTATCCTTATTACTATTATTATTATCGTAATAACTCTTACTTTTATCCTTATTACTATTATTTATATCGTAGTAACTCTTACTTTTATCCTTATTTCTATTATTATTATCGTAATAACTCTTATTTTTATCCTTATTTCTATTATTATTATCGTAACAACTCTTATTCTTATCCTTATTCCTATTTTATCATCGTATTAACTCTTACTTTTATCCTTATTACTATTATTATTATCGTAATATCTCTTATTTTTATCCTTATTACTATTATTATTATCGTAATAACTCTTATTTTTATCCTTATTTCTATTATTATTATCATTATAACTATTACTTTCAGCGTTATTCCTATTTTTATCATGTAATAACTCTTATTTTTATCCTTGTCACTATTATTATTATCGTTATAACTAATGTTCTCAGCCTTATTCCCATTTTTATTATCGTAATAACTATTATTTCTATCCTTATTACTATTATTATCATCGTACTAACTCTTACTTTTATCCTTATTACCACTATTATTATCGTAATAACTCTTATTTTTATTCTTATTAATATTATTATTATCGTAGTAACTCTTATTTTTATCCTTATTACTATTATTATTATCGTAATAACTTATTTTTACCATTATTACCATCATTATTATCATTATAACCATTATTTTCTGCCTTATTCCTATTTTTATTATGTAATAACTCTTATCTTTATCCTTATTTCTATTATTATTATCGTAATAACTCTTATTTTTATACTTATTCCGATTTTTATTATCGTAATAACTCTTATTTTTATCCTTATTTCTATTATTATTATCATTATAACTATTACTTTCAGCCTTATTTCTATTTTTATCATGTAATAACTCTTATTTTTATTCTTATTCCTATTTTTATTATCGTAATAACTCTCATTGTTATCCTAATTACTATTATTATTATCGTAATAACTATTATTTTCAGCCTTATCACTATTATTATTATATAAATAACTCTTATTTTTACCCTTATTCCTATTTTATCATCGTATTAACTCTTACTTTTATCCTTATTACTATTATTATCATCGTACTAACTCTTACTTTTATCCTTATTACTACTATTATTATCGTAATAACTCTTATTTTTATTCTTATTAATATTATTATTATCGTAGTAACTCTTATTTTTATCCTTATTACTATTATTATTATCGTAATAACTCTTATTGTTATCTTAATTACTATTATTATTATCGTAATAACTATTATTTTCAGCCTTATCACTATTATTATTATATAAATAACTCTTATTTTTATCCTTATTCCTATTTTATCATCGTATTAACTCTTACTTCTATCCTTATTACTATTATTATTATCGTAATAACTCTTATTTTTATCCTTATTTCTATTATTATTATCGTAATAACTCTTATTTTTGTCCTTATTCCTATTTTATCATCGTATTAACTCTTACTTCTATCCTTATTACTATTATTATTATAAATAACTCTTACTTTTATCCTTATCACTATTATTATTATCGTTATCACTCTTATTTTTATCCTTATTACTATTATTACTACCGTAATAACTATTACTTGCAGCCATATTCCTATTTTTGTTATGTAATAACTCTTATTTTTATCCTTATCACTATTATTATTATCGTAATGACTCTTATTTTTATCCTGATTACTATTATTATTATCGTAATAACTCTTATTTTTATCCTTATTACTATTATTATTATCGTAATAACTCTTACTTTTATCCTTATTACTATTATTTATATCGTAGTAACTCTTACTTTTATCCTTATTTCTATTATTATTATCGTAATAACTCTTATTTTTATCCTTATTTCTATTATTATTATCGTAACAACTCTTATTCTTATCCTTATTCCTATTTTATCATCGTATTAACTCTTACTTTTATCCTTATTACTATTATTATTATCGTAATAACTCTTATTTTTATCCTTATTACTATTATTATTATCGTAATAACTCCTATTTTTATCCTTATTTCTATTATCATTATCATTATAACTATTACTTTCAGCCATATTCCTATTTTTATCATGTAATAACTCTTATTTTTATCCTTGTCACTATTATTATTATCGTTATAACTAATGTTCTCAGCCTTATTCCCATTTTTATTATCGTAATAACTATTATTTCTATCCTTATTACTATTATTATCATCGTACTAACTCTTACTTTTATCCTTATTACCACTATTATTATCGTAATAACTCTTATTTTTATTCTTATTAATATTATTATTATCGTAGTAACTCTTATTTTTATCCTTATTACTATTATTATTATCGTAATAACTTATTTTTGTCCTTATTACCATCATTATTATCATTATAACCATTATTTTCTGCCTTATTCCTATTTTTATTATGTAATAACTCTTATTTTTATCCTTATTTCTATTATTATTATCGTAATAACTCTTATTTTTATACTTATTCCGATTTTTATTATCGTAATAACTCTTATTTTTATCCTTATTTCTATTATTATTATCATTATAACTATTACTTCCAGCCTTATTCCTATTTTTATCATGTAATAACTCTTATTTTTATCCTTATTCCTATTTTTATTATCGTAATAACTCTCATTGTTATCCTAATTACTATTATTATTATCGTAATAACTATTATTTTCAGCCTTATCACTATTATTATTATATAAATAACTCTTATTTTTACCCTTATTCCTATTTTATCATCGTATTAACTCTTACTTTTATCCTTATTACTATTATTATCATCGTACTAACTCTTACTTTTATCCTTATTACTACTATTATTATCGTAATAACTCTTATTTTTATTCTTATTAATATTATTATTATCGTAGTAACTCTTATTTTTATGCTTATTACTATTATTATTATCGTAATAACTCCTATTTTTATCCTTATTTCTATTATTATTATCATTATAACTATTACTTTCGGCCATATTCCTATTTTTATTATGTAATAACTCTTATTTTTATCCTTATTTCTATTATTATTATCGTAATAACTATTATTTTCAGCCTCATCACTATTATTATTATATAAATAACACTTACTTTTATCCTTATCACTATTATTATTATCGTTATCACTCTTATTTTTATCCTTATTACTATTATTACTATTGTAATAACTATTACTTGCAGCCATATTCCTATTTTTATTATGTAATAACTCTTATTTTTATCCTTATCACTATTATTATTATCGTAATGACTCTTATTTTTATCCTGATTACTATTATTATTATCGTAATAACTCTTATTTTTGTCCTTATTCCTATTTTATCATCGTATTAACTCCTACTTTTATCCTTATTACTATTATTATTATCGTAATAACTCTTATTTTTATCCTTATTTCTATTATTATTATCGTAACAACTCTTATTCTTATCCTTATTCCTATTTTATCATCGTATTAACTCTTACTTTTATCCTTATTACTATTATTATTATCGTAATAACTCTTATTTTGTCCTTATTCCTATTTTATCATCGTATTAACTCTTACTTTTATCCTTATTACTATTATTATTATCGTAATATCTCTTATTTTTATCCTTATTACTATTATTATTATCGTAATAACTCTTATTTTTATCCTTATTCCTATTTTTATTATCGTAATAACTCTCATTGTTATCCTAATTACTATTATTATTATCGTAATAACTATTATTTTCAGCCTTATCTCTATTATTATTATATAAATAACTCTTATTTTTATCCTTATTCGTATTTTATCAACGTATTAACTCTTACTTCTATCCTTATTACTATTATTATTATCGTAATAACTCTTATTTTTATCCTTATTTCTATTATTATTATCGTAATAACTCTTATTTTTATCCTTATTCCTATTTTATCATCGTATTAATCTTACTTTTATCCTTATTACTATTATTATTATCATAATAACTCTTATTTTTATCCTTATTACTATTATTATTTTCGTAATAACTCTTATTTTTATCCTTATTTCTATTATTATTATCGTAATAACTCTTATTTTTATCCTTATTCCTATTTTATCATCGTATTAACTCTTACTTTTATCCTTATTACTATTATTATTATCGTAATAACTCTTACTTTTATCCTTATTACTATTATTATTATCGTAATAACTCTTATTTTTATCCTTATTTCTATTATTATTATCGTAATAACTCTTATTTTTATCCTTATAACTATTATTATTATCGTAATAACTCTTATTTTTGTCCTTATTCCTATTTTATCATCGTATTAACTCTTACTTTTATCCTTATTACTATTATTATTATCGTAATAACTCTTATTTTTATCCTTATTACAATTATTATTATCATTATAACTATTATTTTCAGCCTTATTCCTATTTTTATTATGTAATAACTCATATTTTTATCCTTATTTCTATTATTATTATCGTAATAACTCTTATTTTTATCCTTATAACTATTATTATTATCGTAATAACTCTTATTTTTGTCCTTATTCCTATTTTATCATCGTATTAACTCTTACTTTTATCCTTATTACTATTATTATTACCGTAATA
The DNA here is from genome assembly GCA_945859595.2 of Megachile willughbiella. Classification (NCBI taxonomy): domain Eukaryota; kingdom Metazoa; phylum Arthropoda; class Insecta; order Hymenoptera; family Megachilidae; genus Megachile; species Megachile willughbiella. Next base: position 48,315 of record CAMAOD020000080.1, read on the forward strand.
ACTCTTATTTTTATCCTTATTACAATTATTATTATCATTATAACTATTATTTTCAGCCTTATTCCTATTTTTATTATGTAATAACTCTTATTTTTATCCTTATTACTATTATTATTATCGTAATAACTATTATTTTCAGCCTTATCACTATTATTACTATATAAATAACACTTACTTTTATCCTTATCACTATTATTATTATCGTTATCACTCTTATTTTTATCCTTATTACTATTATTATTATTATCGTAATAACTATTACTTTCAGCCATATTCCTATTTTTATTATGTAATAACTCTTATTTTGATCCTTATTTCTATTATTATTATCGTAATAACTCTTATTTTTATCCTTATTACTATTATTATTATCGTAATAACTCCTATTTTTATCCTTATTTCTATTATTATTATCATTATAACTATTACTTTCGGCCATATTCCTATTTTTATTATGTAATAACTCTTATTTTTATCCTTATTACTATTATTATTATCGTAATAACTATTATTTTCAGCCTCATCACTATTATTATTATATAAATAACACTTACTTTTATCCTTATCACTATTATTATTATCGTTATCACTCTTATTTTTATCCTTATTACTATTATTACTATTGTAATAACTATTACTTGCAGCCATATTCCTATTTTTATTATGTAATAACTCTTATTTTTATCCTTATCACTATTATTATTATCGTAATGACTCTTATTTTTATCCTGATTACTATTATTATTATCGTAATAACTCTTATTTTTGTCCTTATTCCTATTTTATCATCGTATTAACTCTTACTTTTATCCTTATTACTACTATTATTATCGTAATAACTCTTATTTTTATCCTTATTACTATTATTATTATCGTAATAACTCTTACTTTTATCCTTATTACTATTATTTATATCGTAGTAACTCTTACTTTTATCCTTATTTCTATTATTATTATCGTAATAACTCTTATTTTTATCCTTATAACTATTATTATTGTCGTAATAACTCCTATTTTTGTCCTTATTCCTATTTTATCATCGTATTAACTCCTACTTTTATCCTTATTACTATTATTATTATCGTAATAACTCTTATTTTTATCCTTATTTCTATTATTATTATCGTAACAACTCTTATTCTTATCCTTATTCCTATTTTATCATCGTATTAACTCTTACTTTTATCCTTATTACTATTATTATTATCGTAATAACTCTTATTTTTATCCTTATTACTATTATTATTATCGTAATAACTCCTATTTTTATCCTTATTTCTATTATCATTATCATTATAACTATTACTTTCAGCCATATTCCTATTTTTATCATGTAATAACTCTTATTTTTATCCTTGTCACTATTATTATTATCGTTATAACTAATGTTCTCAGCCTTATTCCCATTTTTATTATCGTAATAACTATTATTTCTATCCTTATTACTATTATTATCATCGTACTAACTCTTACTTTTATCCTTATTACCACTATTATTATCGTAATAACTCTTATTTTTATTCTTATTAATATTATTATTATCGTAGTAACTCTTATTTTTATCCTTATTACTATTATTATTATCGTAATAACTCTTATTGTTATCTTAATTACTATTATTATTATCGTAATAACTATTATTTTCAGCCTTATCACTATTATTATTATATAAATAACTCTTATTTTTATCCTTATTCCTATTTTATCATCGTATTAACTCTTACTTCTATCCTTATTACTATTATTATCGTAATAACTCTTATTTTTATCCTTATTTCTATTATTATTATCGTAATAACTCTTATTTTTATCCTTATAACTATTATTATTATCGTAATAACTCTTATTTTTATCCTTATTACTATTATTATTATCGTAATAACTCCTATTTTTATCCTTATTTCTATTATTATTATCATTATAACTATTACTTTCGGCCATATTCCTATTTTTATTATGTAATAACTCTTATTTTTATCCTTATTACTATTATTATTATCGTAATAACTATTATTTTCAGCCTCATCACTATTATTATTATATAAATAACACTTACTTTTATCCTTATCACTATTATTATTATCGTTATCACTCTTATTTTTATCCTTATTACTATTATTACTAATGTAATAACTATTACTTGCAGCCATATTCCTATTTTTATTATGTAATAACTCTTATTTTTATCCTTATCACTATTATTATTATCGTAATGACTCTTATTTTTATCCTGATTACTATTATTATTATCGTAATAACTCTTATTTTTGTCCTTATTCCTATTTTATCATCGTATTAACTCTTACTTTTATCCTTATTACTACTATTATTATCGTAATAACTCTTATTTTTATCCTTATTACTATTATTATTATCGTAATAACTCTTACTTTTATCCTTATTACTATTATTTATATCGTAGTAACTCTTACTTTTATCCTTATTTCTATTATTATTATCGTAATAACTCTTATTTTTATCCTTATAACTATTATTATTGTCGTAATAACTCTTATTTTTGTCCTTATTCCTATTTTATCATCGTATTAACTCCTACTTTTATCCTTATTACTATTATTATTATCGTAATAACTCTTATATTTATCCTTATTTCTATTATTATTATCGTAACAACTCTTATTCTTATCCTTATTCCTATTTTATCATCGTATTAACTCTTACTTTTATCCTTATTACTATTATTATTATCGTAATAACTCTTATTTTTATCCTTATTACTATTATTATTATCGTAATAACTCCTATTTTTATCCTTATTTCTATTATCATTATCCTTATAACTATTACTTTCAGCCATATTCCTATTTTTATCATGTAATAACTCTTATTTTTATCCTTGTCACTATTATTATTATCGTTATAACTAATGTTCTCAGCCTTATTCCCATTTTTATTATCGTAATAACTATTATTTCTATCCTTATTACTATTATTATCATCGTACTAACTCTTACTTTTATCCTTATTACCACTATTATTATCGTAATAACTCTTATTTTTATTCTTATTAATATTATTATTATCGTAGTAACTCTTATTTTTATCCTTATTACTATTATTATTATCGTAATAACTCTTATTGTTATCTTAATTACTATTATTATTATCGTAATAACTATTATTTTCAGCCTTATCACTATTATTATTATATAAATAACTCTTATTTTTATCCTTATAACTATTATTATTATCGTAATAACTCTTATTTTTATCCTTATTACTATTATTATTATCGTAATAACTCCTATTTTTATCCTTATTTCTATTATTATTATCATTATAACTATTACTTTCGGCCATATTCCTATTTTTATTATGTAATAACTCTTATTTTTATCCTTATTACTATTATTATTATCGTAATAACTATTATTTTCAGCCTCATCACTATTATTATTATATAAATAACACTTACTTTTATCTTTATCACTATTATTATTATCGTTATCACTCTTATTTTTATCCTTATTACTATTATTACTATTGTAGTAACTATTACTTGCAGCCATATTCCTATTTTTATTATGTAATAACTCTTATTTTTATCCTTATAACTATTATTATTATCGTAATAACTCTTATTTTGTCCTTATTCCTATTTTATCATCGTATTAACTCTTACTTTTATCCTTATTACTATTATTATTATCGTAATATCTCTTATTTTTATCCTTATTACTATTATTATTATCGTAATAACTCTTATTTTTATCCTTATTTCTATTATTATTATCATTATAACTATTACTTTCAGCGTTATTCCTATTTTTATCATGTAATAACTCTAATTTTTATCCTTGTCACTATTATTATTATCGTTATAACTAATGTTCTCAGCCTTATTCCCATTTTTATTATCGTAATAACTATTATTTCTATCCTTATTACTATTATTATCATCGTACTAACTCTTACTTTTATCCTTATTACCACTATTATTATCGTAATAACTCTTATTTTTATTCTTATTAATATTATTATTATCGTAGTAACTCTTATTTTTATCCTTATTACTATTATTATTATCGTAATAACTTATTTTTATCCTTATTACCATCATTATTATCATTATAACCATTATTTTCTGCCTTATTCCTATTTTTATTATGTAATAACTCTTATTTTTATCCTTATTTCTATTATTATTATCGTAATAACTCTTATTTTTATACTTATTCCGATTTTTATTATCGTAATAACTCTTATTTTTATCCTTATTTCTATTATTATTATCATTATAACTATTACTTTCAGCCTTATTCCTATTTTTATCATGTAATAACTCTTATTTTTATCCTTATTCCTATTTTTATTATCGTAATAACTCTCATTGTTATCCTAATTACTATTATTATTATCGTAATAACTATTATTTTCAGCCTTATCTCTATTATTATTATATAAATAACTCTTATTTTTATCCTTATTCGTATTTTATCAACGTATTAACTCTTACTTCTATCCTTATTACTATTATTATTATCGTAATAACTCTTATTTTTATCCTTATTTCTATTATTATTATCATTATAACTATTACTTTCAGCCATATTCCTATTTTTATTATGTAATAACTCATATTTTTATCCTTATTTCTATTATCATTATCGTAATAACTCTTATTTTTATCCTTATTCCTATTTTATCATCGTATTAACTCTTACTTTTATCCTTATTACTATTATTATTATCGTAATAGCTCTTACTTTTATCCTTATTACTATTATTATTATCGTAATAACTCTTATTTTTATCCTTATTTCTATTATTATTATCGTAATAACTCTTATTTTTATCCTTATAACTATTATTATTATCGTAATAACTCTTATTTTTGTCCTTATTCCTATTTTATCATCGTATTAACTCTTACTTTTATCCTTATTACTATTATTATTATCGTAATAACTCTTATTTTTATCCTTATTACAATTATTATTATCATTATAACTATTATTTTCAGCCTTATTCCTATTTTTATTATGTAATAACTCATATTTTTATCCTTATTTCTATTATTATTATCGTAATAACTCTTATTTTTATCCTTATAACTATTATTATTATCGTAATAACTCTTATTTTTGTCCTTATTCCTATTTTATCATCGTATTAACTCTTACTTTTATCCTTATTACTATTATTATTATCGTAATAACTCTTATTTTTATCCTTATTACAATTATTATTATCATTATAACTATTATTTTCAGCCTTATTCCTATTTTTATTATGTAATAACTCTTATTTTTATCCTTATTACTATTATTATTATCGTAATAACTATTATTTTCAGCCTTATCACTATTATTACTATATAAATAACACTTACTTTTATCCTTATCACTATTATTATTATCGTTATCACTCTTATTTTTATCCTTATTACTATTATTATTACTACCGTAATAACTATTACTTGCAGCCATATTCCTATTTTTATTATGTAATAACTCTTATTATTATCCTTATCACTATTATTATTATCGTAATGACTCTTATTTTTATCCTGATTACTATTATTATTATCGTAATAACTCTTATTTTTATCCTTATTCCTATTTTATCATCGTATTAACTCTTACTTTTATCCTTATTACTATTATTATTATCGTAATAACTCTTACTTTTATCCTTATTACTATTATTATTATCGTAATAACTCTTATTTTTATCCTTATTTCTATTATTATTATCGTAATAACTCTTATTTTTATCCTTATAACTATTATTATTATCGTAATAACTCTTATTTTTGTCCTTATTCCTATTTTATCATCGTATTAACTCTTACTTTTATCCTTATTACTATTATTATTATCGTAATAACTCTTATTTTTATCCTTATTACAATTATTATTATCATTATAACTATTATTTTCAGCCTTATTCCTATTTTTATTATGTAATAACTCATATTTTTATCCTTATTTCTATTATTATTATCGTAATAACTCTTATTTTTATCCTTATAACTATTATTATTATCGTAATAACTCTTATTTTTGTCCTTATTCCTATTTTATCATCGTATTAACTCTTACTTTTATCCTTATTACTATTATTATTATCGTAATAACTCTTATTTTTATCCTTATTACAATTATTATTATCATTATAACTATTATTTTCAGCCTTATTCCTATTTTTATTATGTAATAACTCATATTTTTATCCTTATTTCTATTATTATTATCGTAATAACTCTTATTTTTATCCTTATAACTATTATTATTATCGTAATAACTCTTATTTTGTCCTTATTCCTATTTTATCATCGTATTAACTCTTACTTTTATCCTTATTACTATTATTATTATCGTAATATCTCTTATTTTTATCCTTATTACTATTATTATTATCGTAATAACTCTTATTTTTATCCTTATTTCTATTATTATTATCATTATAACTATTACTTTCAGCGTTATTCCTATTTTTATCATGTAATAACTCTAATTTTTATCCTTGTCACTATTATTATTATCGTTATAACTAATGTTCTCAGCCTTATTCCCATTTTTATTATCGTAATAACTATTATTTCTATCCTTATTACTATTATTATCATCGTACTAACTCTTACTTTTATCCTTATTACCACTATTATTATCGTAATAACTCTTATTTTTATTCTTATTAATATTATTATTATCGTAGTAACTCTTATTTTTATCCTTATTACTATTATTATTATCGTAATAACTTATTTTTATCCTTATTACCATCATTATTATCATTATAACCATTATTTTCTGCCTTATTCCTATTTTTATTATGTAATAACTCTTATTTTTATCCTTATTTCTATTATTATTATCGTAATAACTCTTATTTTTATACTTATTCCGATTTTTATTATCGTAATAACTCTTATTTTTATCCTTATTTCTATTATTATTATCATTATAACTATTACTTTCAGCCTTATTCCTATTTTTATCATGTAATAACTCTTATTTTTATCCTTATTCCTATTTTTATTATCGTAATAACTCTCATTGTTATCCTAATTACTATTATTATTATCGTAATAACTATTATTTTCAGCCTTATCTCTATTATTATTATATAAATAACTCTTATTTTTATCCTTATTCGTATTTTATCAACGTATTAACTCTTACTTCTATCCTTATTACTATTATTATTATCGTAATAACTCTTATTTTTATCCTTATTTCTATTATTATTATCATTATAACTATTACTTTCAGCCATATTCCTATTTTTATTATGTAATAACTCATATTTTTATCCTTATTTCTATTATTATTATCGTAATAACTCTTATTTTTATCCTTATTCCTATTTTATCATCGTATTAACTCTTACTTTTATCCTTATTACTATTATTATTATCGTAATATCTCTTATTTTTATCCTTATTACTATTATTATTATCGTAATAACTCTTATTTTTATCCTTATTTCTATTATTATTATCATTATAACTATTACTTTCAGCCTTATTCCTATTTTTATCATGTAATAACTCTTATTTTTATCCTTATTCCTATTTTTATTATCGTAATAACTCTCATTGTTATCCTAATTACTATTATTATTATCGTAATAACTATTATTTTCAGCCTTATCTCTATTATTATTATATAAATAACTCTTATTTTTATCCTTATTCGTATTTTATCAACGTATTAACTCTTACTTCTATCCTTATTACTATTATTATTATCGTAATAACTCTTATTTTTATCCTTATTTCTATTATTATTATCATTATAACTATTACTTTCAGCCATATTCCTATTTTTATTATGTAATAACTCATATTTTTATCCTTATTTCTATTATTATTATCGTAATAACTCTTATTTTTATCCTTATTCCTATTTTATCATCGTATTAACTCTTACTTTTATCCTTATTACTATTATTATTATCGTAATATCTCTTATTTTTATCCTTATTACTATTATTATTATCGTAATAACTCTTATTTTTATCCTTATTTCTATTATTATTATCATTATAACTATTACTTTCGGCCATATTCCTATTTTTATTATGTAATAACTCTTATTTTTATCCTTATTACTATTATTATTATCGTAATAACTATTATTTTCAGCCTCATCACTATTATTATTATATAAATAACACTTACTTTTATCTTTATCACTATTATTATTATCGTTATCACTCTTATTTTTATCCTTATTACTATTATTACTATTGTAGTAACTATTACTTGCAGCCATATTCCTATTTTTATTATGTAATAACTCTTATTTTTATCCTTATAACTATTATTATTATCGTAATAACTCTTATTTTGTCCTTATTCCTATTTTATCATCGTATTAACTCTTACTTTTATCCTTATTACTATTATTATTATCGTAATATCTCTTATTTTTATCCTTATTACTATTATTATTATCGTAATAACTCTTATTTTTATCCTTATTTCTATTATTATTATCATTATAACTATTACTTTCAGCGTTATTCCTATTTTTATCATGTAATAACTCTAATTTTTATCCTTGTCACTATTATTATTATCGTTATAACTAATGTTCTCAGCCTTATTCCCATTTTTATTATCGTAATAACTATTATTTCTATCCTTATTACTATTATTATCATCGTACTAACTCTTACTTTTATCCTTATTACCACTATTATTATCGTAATAACTCTTATTTTTATTCTTATTAATATTATTATTATCGTAGTAACTCTTATTTTTATCCTTATTACTATTATTATTATCGTAATAACTTATTTTTATCCTTATTACCATCATTATTATCATTATAACCATTATTTTCTGCCTTATTCCTATTTTTATTATGTAATAACTCTTATTTTTATCCTTATTTCTATTATTATTATCGTAATAACTCTTATTTTTATACTTATTCCGATTTTTATTATCGTAATAACTCTTATTTTTATCCTTATTTCTATTATTATTATCATTATAACTATTACTTTCAGCCTTATTCCTATTTTTATCATGTAATAACTCTTATTTTTATCCTTATTCCTATTTTTATTATCGTAATAACTCTCATTGTTATCCTAATTACTATTATTATTATCGTAATAACTATTATTTTCAGCCTTATCTCTATTATTATTATATAAATAACTCTTATTTTTATCCTTATTCGTATTTTATCAACGTATTAACTCTTACTTCTATCCTTATTACTATTATTATTATCGTAATAACTCTTATTTTTATCCTTATTTCTATTATTATTATCATTATAACTATTACTTTCAGCCATATTCCTATTTTTATTATGTAATAACTCATATTTTTATCCTTATTTCTATTATCATTATCGTAATAACTCTTATTTTTATCCTTATTCCTATTTTATCATCGTATTAACTCTTACTTTTATCCTTATTACTATTATTATTATCGTAATAGCTCTTACTTTTATCCTTATTACTATTATTATTATCGTAATAACTCTTATTTTTATCCTTATTTCTATTATTATTATCGTAATAACTCTTATTTTTATCCTTATAACTATTATTATTATCGTAATAACTCTTATTTTTGTCCTTATTCCTATTTTATCATCGTATTAACTCTTACTTTTATCCTTATTACTATTATTATTATCGTAATAACTCTTATTTTTATCCTTATTACAATTATTATTATCATTATAACTATTATTTTCAGCCTTATTCCTATTTTTATTATGTAATAACTCATATTTTTATCCTTATTTCTATTATTATTATCGTAATAACTCTTATTTTTATCCTTATAACTATTATTATTATCGTAATAACTCTTATTTTTGTCCTTATTCCTATTTTATCATCGTATTAACTCTTACTTTTATCCTTATTACTATTATTATTATCGTAATAACTCTTATTTTTATCCTTATTACAATTATTATTATCATTATAACTATTATTTTCAGCCTTATTCCTATTTTTATTATGTAATAACTCTTATTTTTATCCTTATTACTATTATTATTATCGTAATAACTATTATTTTCAGCCTTATCACTATTATTACTATATAAATAACACTTACTTTTATCCTTATCACTATTATTATTATCGTTATCACTCTTATTTTTATCCTTATTACTATTATTATTACTACCGTAATAACTATTACTTGCAGCCATATTCCTATTTTTATTATGTAATAACTCTTATTATTATCCTTATCACTATTATTATTATCGTAATGACTCTTATTTTTATCCTGATTACTATTATTATTATCGTAATAACTCTTATTTTTATCCTTATTCCTATTTTATCATCGTATTAACTCTTACTTTTATCCTTATTACTATTATTATTATCGTAATAACTCTTACTTTTATCCTTATTACTATTATTATTATCGTAATAACTCTTATTTTTATCCTTATTTCTATTATTATTATCGTAATAACTCTTATTTTTATCCTTATAACTATTATTATTATCGTAATAACTCTTATTTTTGTCCTTATTCCTATTTTATCATCGTATTAACTCTTACTTTTATCCTTATTACTATTATTATTATCGTAATAACTCTTATTTTTATCCTTATTACAATTATTATTATCATTATAACTATTATTTTCAGCCTTATTCCTATTTTTATTATGTAATAACTCATATTTTTATCCTTATTTCTATTATTATTATCGTAATAACTCTTATTTTTATCCTTATAACTATTATTATTATCGTAATAACTCTTATTTTTGTCCTTATTCCTATTTTATCATCGTATTAACTCTTACTTTTATCCTTATTACTATTATTATTATCGTAATAACTCTTATTTTTATCCTTATTACAATTATTATTATCATTATAACTATTATTTTCAGCCTTATTCCTATTTTTATTATGTAATAACTCATATTTCTATCCTTATTTCTATTATTATTATCGTAATAACTATTACTGTCAGCCTTATCACTATTATTACTATATAAATAACACTTACTTTTATCCTTATCACTATTATTATTATCGTTATCACTCTTATTTTTATCCTTATTACTATTATTATTATTATCGTAATAACTATTACTTTCAGCCATATTCCTATTTTTATTATGTAATAACTCTTATTTTGATCGTTATTTCTATTATTATTATCGTAATAACTCTTATTTTTATCCTTATAACTATTATTATTATCGTAATAACTCTTACTTTTATCCTTATTACTATTATTTATATCGTAGTAACTCTTACTTTTATCCTTATTTCTATTATTATTATCGTAATAACTCTTATTTTTATCCTTATAACTATTATTATTGTCGTAATAACTCTTATTTTTGTCCTTATTCCTATTTTATCATCGTATTAACTCCTACTTTTATCCTTATTACTATTATTATTATCGTAATAACTCTTATTTTTATCCTTATTTCTATTATTATTATCGTAACAACTCTTATTCTTATCCTTATTCCTATTTTATCATCGTATTAACTCTTACTTTTATCCTTATTACTATTATTATTATCGTAATAACTCTTATTTTTATCCTTATTACTATTATTATTATCGTAATAACTCCTATTTTTATCCTTATTTCTATTATCATTATCATTATAACTATTACTTTCAGCCATATTCCTATTTTTATCATGTAATAACTCTTATTTTTATCCTTGTCACTATTATTATTATCGTTATAACTAATGTTCTCAGCCTTATTCCCATTTTTATTATCGTAATAACTATTATTTCTATCCTTATTACTATTATTATCATCGTACTAACTCTTACTTTTATCCTTATTACCACTATTATTATCGTAATAACTCTTATTTTTATTCTTATTAATATTATTATTATCGTAGTAACTCTTATTTTTATCCTTATTACTATTATTATTATCGTAATAACTTATTTTTATCCTTATTACCATCATTATTATCATTATAACCATTATTTTCTGCCTTATTCCTATTTTTATTATGTAATAACTCTTATTATTATCCTTATTTCTATTATTATTATCGTAATAACTCTTATTTTTATACTTATTCCGATTTTTATTATCGTAATAACTCTTATTTTTATCCTTATTTCTATTATTATTATCATTATAACTATTACTTCCAGCCTTATTCCTATTTTTATCATGTAATAACTCTTATTTTTATCCTTATTCCTATTTTTATTATCGTAATAACTCTCATTGTTATCCTAATTACTATTATTATTATCGTAATAACTATTATTTTCAGCCTTATCACTATTATTATTATATAAATAACTCTTATTTTTACCCTTATTCCTATTTTATCATCGTATTAACTCTTACTTTTATCCTTATTACTATTATTATCATCGTACTAACTCTTACTTTTATCCTTATTACTACTATTATTATCGTAATAACTCTTATTTTTATTCTTATTAATATTATTATTATCGTAGTAACTCTTATTTTTATCCTTATTACTATTATTATTATCGTAATAACTCTTATTTTTATCCTTATTACAATTATTATTATCATTATAACTATTATTTTCAGCCTTATTCCTATTTTTATTATGTAATAACTCATATTTCTATCCTTATTTCTATTATTATTATCGTAATAACTATTACTGTCAGCCTTATCACTATTATTACTATATAAATAACACTTACTTTTATCCTTATCACTATTATTATTATCGTTATCACTCTTATTTTTATCCTTATTACTATTATTATTATTATCGTAATAACTATTACTTTCAGCCATATTCCTATTTTTATTATGTAATAACTCTTATTTTGATCGTTATTTCTATTATTATTATCGTAATAACTCTTATTTTTATCCTTATAACTATTATTATTATCGTAATAACTCTTATTTTGTCCTTATTCCTATTTTATTATCGTAATAACTCTTATTTTTATCCTTATTTCCATCATTATTATCGTATTGGCTCTTACTTTTATCCTTATTACTATTATTATTATCGTAATAACTCTTATTTTTATCCTTATTACTATTATTATCATCGTACTAACTCTTACTTTTATCCTTATTACTATTATTATTTTCGTAATAACTCTTATTTTTATCCTTATTTCCATTATTATTATCGTAATAACTCTTATTTTTATCCTTATTCCTATTTTATCATCGTATTAACTCTTACTTTTATCCTTATTACTATTATTATTATCGTAATAACTCTTACTTTTATCCTTAACACTATTATTATTATCGTAATAACTCTTATTTTTATCCTTATTTCTATTATTATTATCGTAATAACTCTTATTTTTATCCTTATAACTATTATTATTATCGTAATAACTCTTATTTTTGTCCTTATTCCTATTTTATCATCGTATTAACTCTTACTTTTATCCTTATTACTATTATTATTATCGTAATAACTCTTATTTTTATCCTTATTACAATTATTATTATCATTATAACTATTATTTTCAGCCTTATTCCTATTTTTATTATGTAATAACTCATATTTCTATCCTTATTTCTATTATTATTATCGTAATAACTATTACTGTCAGCCTTATCACTATTATTACTATATAAATAACACTTACTTTTATCCTTATCACTATTATTATTATCGTTATCACTCTTATTTTTATCCTTATTACTATTATTATTATTATCGTAATAACTATTACTTTCAGCCATATTCCTATTTTTATTATGTAATAACTCTTATTTTGATCGTTATTTCTATTATTATTATCGTAATAACTCTTATTTTTATCCTTATAACTATTATTATTATCGTAATAACTCTTACTTTTATCCTTATTACTATTATTTATATCGTAGTAACTCTTACTTTTATCCTTATTTCTATTATTATTATCGTAATAACTCTTATTTTTATCCTTATAACTATTATTATTGTCGTAATAACTCTTATTTTTGTCCTTATTCCTATTTTATCATCGTATTAACTCCTACTTTTATCCTTATTACTATTATTATTATCGTAATAACTCTTATTTTTATCCTTATTTCTATTATTATTATCGTAACAACTCTTATTCTTATCCTTATTCCTATTTTATCATCGTATTAACTCTTACTTTTATCCTTATTACTATTATTATTATCGTAATAACTCTTATTTTTATCCTTATTACTATTATTATTATCGTAATAACTCCTATTTTTATCCTTATTTCTATTATCATTATCATTATAACTATTACTTTCAGCCATATTCCTATTTTTATCATGTAATAACTCTTATTTTTATCCTTGTCACTATTATTATTATCGTTATAACTAATGTTCTCAGCCTTATTCCCATTTTTATTATCGTAATAACTATTATTTCTATCCTTATTACTATTATTATCATCGTACTAACTCTTACTTTTATCCTTATTACCACTATTATTATCGTAATAACTCTTATTTTTATTCTTATTAATATTATTATTATCGTAGTAACTCTTATTTTTATCCTTATTACTATTATTATTATCGTAATAACTTATTTTTATCCTTATTACCATCATTATTATCATTATAACCATTATTTTCTGCCTTATTCCTATTTTTATTATGTAATAACTCTTATTTTTATCCTTATTTCTATTATTATTATCGTAATAACTCTTATTTTTATACTTATTCCGATTTTTATTATCGTAATAACTCTTATTTTTATCCTTATTTCTATTATTATTATCATTATAACTATTACTTCCAGCCTTATTCCTATTTTTATCATGTAATAACTCTTATTTTTATCCTTATTCCTATTTTTATTATCGTAATAACTCTCATTGTTATCCTAATTACTATTATTATTATCGTAATAACTATTATTTTCAGCCTTATCACTATTATTATTATATAAATAACTCTTATTTTTACCCTTATTCCTATTTTATCATCGTATTAACTCTTACTTTTATCCTTATTACTATTATTATCATCGTACTAACTCTTACTTTTATCCTTATTACTACTATTATTATCGTAATAACTCTTATTTTTATTCTTATTAATATTATTATTATCGTAGTAACTCTTATTTTTATCCTTATTACTATTATTATTATCGTAATAACTCTTATTGTTATCTTAATTACTATTATTATTATCGTAATAACTATTATTTTCAGCCTTATCACTATTATTATTATATAAATAACTCTTATTTTTATCCTTATTCCTATTTTATCATCGTATTAACTCTTACTTCTATCCTTATTACTATTATTATTATCGTAATAACTCTTATTTTTATCCTTATTTCTATTATTATTATCGTAATAACTCTTATTTTTGTCCTTATTCCTATTTTATCATCGTATTAACTCTTACTTCTATCCTTATTACTATTATTATTATAAATAACTCTTACTTTTATCCTTATCACTATTATTATTATCGTTATCACTCTTATTTTTATCCTTATTACTATTATTACTACCGTAATAACTATTACTTGCAGCCATATTCCTATTTTTGTTATGTAATAACTCTTATTTTTATCCTTATCACTATTATTATTATCGTAATGACTCTTATTTTTATCCTGATTACTATTATTATTATCGTAATAACTCTTATTTTTATCCTTATTACTATTATTATTATCGTAATAACTCTTACTTTTATCCTTATTACTATTATTTATATCGTAGTAACTCTTACTTTTATCCTTATTTCTATTATTATTATCGTAATAACTCTTATTTTTATCCTTATTTCTATTATTATTATCGTAACAACTCTTATTCTTATCCTTATTCCTATTTTATCATCGTATTAACTCTTACTTTTATCCTTATTACTATTATTATTATCGTAATATCTCTTATTTTTATCCTTATTACTATTATTATTATCGTAATAACTCTTATTTTTATCCTTATTTCTATTATTATTATCATTATAACTATTACTTTCAGCGTTATTCCTATTTTTATCATGTAATAACTCTTATTTTTATCCTTGTCACTATTATTATTATCGTTATAACTAATGTTCTCAGCCTTATTCCCATTTTTATTATCGTAATAACTATTATTTCTATCCTTATTACTATTATTATCATCGTACTAACTCTTACTTTTATCCTTATTACCACTATTATTATCGTAATAACTCTTATTTTTATTCTTATTAATATTATTATTATCGTAGTAACTCTTATTTTTATCCTTATTACTATTATTATTATCGTAATAACTTATTTTTACCATTATTACCATCATTATTATCATTATAACCATTATTTTCTGCCTTATTCCTATTTTTATTATGTAATAACTCTTATCTTTATCCTTATTTCTATTATTATTATCGTAATAACTCTTATTTTTATACTTATTCCGATTTTTATTATCGTAATAACTCTTATTTTTATCCTTATTTCTATTATTATTATCATTATAACTATTACTTTCAGCCTTATTTCTATTTTTATCATGTAATAACTCTTATTTTTATTCTTATTCCTATTTTTATTATCGTAATAACTCTCATTGTTATCCTAATTACTATTATTATTATCGTAATAACTATTATTTTCAGCCTTATCACTATTATTATTATATAAATAACTCTTATTTTTACCCTTATTCCTATTTTATCATCGTATTAACTCTTACTTTTATCCTTATTACTATTATTATCATCGTACTAACTCTTACTTTTATCCTTATTACTACTATTATTATCGTAATAACTCTTATTTTTATTCTTATTAATATTATTATTATCGTAGTAACTCTTATTTTTATCCTTATTACTATTATTATTATCGTAATAACTCTTATTGTTATCTTAATTACTATTATTATTATCGTAATAACTATTATTTTCAGCCTTATCACTATTATTATTATATAAATAACTCTTATTTTTATCCTTATTCCTATTTTATCATCGTATTAACTCTTACTTCTATCCTTATTACTATTATTATTATCGTAATAACTCTTATTTTTATCCTTATTTCTATTATTATTATCGTAATAACTCTTATTTTTGTCCTTATTCCTATTTTATCATCGTATTAACTCTTACTTCTATCCTTATTACTATTATTATTATAAATAACTCTTACTTTTATCCTTATCACTATTATTATTATCGTTATCACTCTTATTTTTATCCTTATTACTATTATTACTACCGTAATAACTATTACTTGCAGCCATATTCCTATTTTTGTTATGTAATAACTCTTATTTTTATCCTTATCACTATTATTATTATCGTAATGACTCTTATTTTTATCCTGATTACTATTATTATTATCGTAATAACTCTTATTTTTATCCTTATTACTATTATTATTATCGTAATAACTCTTACTTTTATCCTTATTACTATTATTTATATCGTAGTAACTCTTACTTTTATCCTTATTTCTATTATTATTATCGTAATAACTCTTATTTTTATCCTTATTTCTATTATTATTATCGTAACAACTCTTATTCTTATCCTTATTCCTATTTTATCATCGTATTAACTCTTACTTTTATCCTTATTACTATTATTATTATCGTAATAACTCTTATTTTTATCCTTATTACTATTATTATTATCGTAATAACTCCTATTTTTATCCTTATTTCTATTATCATTATCATTATAACTATTACTTTCAGCCATATTCCTATTTTTATCATGTAATAACTCTTATTTTTATCCTTGTCACTATTATTATTATCGTTATAACTAATGTTCTCAGCCTTATTCCCATTTTTATTATCGTAATAACTATTATTTCTATCCTTATTACTATTATTATCATCGTACTAACTCTTACTTTTATCCTTATTACCACTATTATTATCGTAATAACTCTTATTTTTATTCTTATTAATATTATTATTATCGTAGTAACTCTTATTTTTATCCTTATTACTATTATTATTATCGTAATAACTTATTTTTGTCCTTATTACCATCATTATTATCATTATAACCATTATTTTCTGCCTTATTCCTATTTTTATTATGTAATAACTCTTATTTTTATCCTTATTTCTATTATTATTATCGTAATAACTCTTATTTTTATACTTATTCCGATTTTTATTATCGTAATAACTCTTATTTTTATCCTTATTTCTATTATTATTATCATTATAACTATTACTTCCAGCCTTATTCCTATTTTTATCATGTAATAACTCTTATTTTTATCCTTATTCCTATTTTTATTATCGTAATAACTCTCATTGTTATCCTAATTACTATTATTATTATCGTAATAACTATTATTTTCAGCCTTATCACTATTATTATTATATAAATAACTCTTATTTTTACCCTTATTCCTATTTTATCATCGTATTAACTCTTACTTTTATCCTTATTACTATTATTATCATCGTACTAACTCTTACTTTTATCCTTATTACTACTATTATTATCGTAATAACTCTTATTTTTATTCTTATTAATATTATTATTATCGTAGTAACTCTTATTTTTATGCTTATTACTATTATTATTATCGTAATAACTCCTATTTTTATCCTTATTTCTATTATTATTATCATTATAACTATTACTTTCGGCCATATTCCTATTTTTATTATGTAATAACTCTTATTTTTATCCTTATTTCTATTATTATTATCGTAATAACTATTATTTTCAGCCTCATCACTATTATTATTATATAAATAACACTTACTTTTATCCTTATCACTATTATTATTATCGTTATCACTCTTATTTTTATCCTTATTACTATTATTACTATTGTAATAACTATTACTTGCAGCCATATTCCTATTTTTATTATGTAATAACTCTTATTTTTATCCTTATCACTATTATTATTATCGTAATGACTCTTATTTTTATCCTGATTACTATTATTATTATCGTAATAACTCTTATTTTTGTCCTTATTCCTATTTTATCATCGTATTAACTCCTACTTTTATCCTTATTACTATTATTATTATCGTAATAACTCTTATTTTTATCCTTATTTCTATTATTATTATCGTAACAACTCTTATTCTTATCCTTATTCCTATTTTATCATCGTATTAACTCTTACTTTTATCCTTATTACTATTATTATTATCGTAATAACTCTTATTTTGTCCTTATTCCTATTTTATCATCGTATTAACTCTTACTTTTATCCTTATTACTATTATTATTATCGTAATATCTCTTATTTTTATCCTTATTACTATTATTATTATCGTAATAACTCTTATTTTTATCCTTATTCCTATTTTTATTATCGTAATAACTCTCATTGTTATCCTAATTACTATTATTATTATCGTAATAACTATTATTTTCAGCCTTATCTCTATTATTATTATATAAATAACTCTTATTTTTATCCTTATTCGTATTTTATCAACGTATTAACTCTTACTTCTATCCTTATTACTATTATTATTATCGTAATAACTCTTATTTTTATCCTTATTTCTATTATTATTATCGTAATAACTCTTATTTTTATCCTTATTCCTATTTTATCATCGTATTAATCTTACTTTTATCCTTATTACTATTATTATTATCATAATAACTCTTATTTTTATCCTTATTACTATTATTATTTTCGTAATAACTCTTATTTTTATCCTTATTTCTATTATTATTATCGTAATAACTCTTATTTTTATCCTTATTCCTATTTTATCATCGTATTAACTCTTACTTTTATCCTTATTACTATTATTATTATCGTAATAACTCTTACTTTTATCCTTATTACTATTATTATTATCGTAATAACTCTTATTTTTATCCTTATTTCTATTATTATTATCGTAATAACTCTTATTTTTATCCTTATAACTATTATTATTATCGTAATAACTCTTATTTTTGTCCTTATTCCTATTTTATCATCGTATTAACTCTTACTTTTATCCTTATTACTATTATTATTATCGTAATAACTCTTATTTTTATCCTTATTACAATTATTATTATCATTATAACTATTATTTTCAGCCTTATTCCTATTTTTATTATGTAATAACTCATATTTTTATCCTTATTTCTATTATTATTATCGTAATAACTCTTATTTTTATCCTTATAACTATTATTATTATCGTAATAACTCTTATTTTTGTCCTTATTCCTATTTTATCATCGTATTAACTCTTACTTTTATCCTTATTACTATTATTATTACCGTAATAACTCTTATTTTTATCCTTATTACAATTATTATTATCATTATAACTATTATTTTCAGCCTTATTCCTATTTTTATTATGTAATAACTCTTATTTTTATCCTTATTACTATTATTATTATCGTAATAACTATTATTTTCAGCCTTATCACTATTATTACTATATAAATAACACTTACTTTTATCCTTATCACTATTATTATTATCGTTATCACTCTTATTTTTATCCTTATTACTATTATTATTATTATCGTAATAACTATTACTTTCAGCCATATTCCTATTTTTATTATGTAATAACTCTTATTTTGATCCTTATTTCTATTATTATTATCGTAATAACTCTTATTTTTATCCTTATTACTATTATTATTATCGTAATAACTCCTATTTTTATCCTTATTTCTATTATTATTATCATTATAACTATTACTTTCGGCCATATTCCTATTTTTATTATGTAATAACTCTTATTTTTATCCTTATTACTATTATTATTATCGTAATAACTATTATTTTCAGCCTCATCACTATTATTATTATATAAATAACACTTACTTTTATCCTTATCACTATTATTATTATCGTTATCACTCTTATTTTTATCCTTATTACTATTATTACTATTGTAATAACTATTACTTGCAGCCATATTCCTATTTTTATTATGTAATAACTCTTATTTTTATCCTTATCACTATTATTATTATCGTAATGACTCTTATTTTTATCCTGATTACTATTATTATTATCGTAATAACTCTTATTTTTGTCCTTATTCCTATTTTATCATCGTATTAACTCTTACTTTTATCCTTATTACTACTATTATTATCGTAATAACTCTTATTTTTATCCTTATTACTATTATTATTATCGTAATAACTCTTACTTTTATCCTTATTACTATTATTTATATCGTAGTAACTCTTACTTTTATCCTTATTTCTATTATTATTATCGTAATAACTCTTATTTTTATCCTTATAACTATTATTATTGTCGTAATAACTCCTATTTTTGTCCTTATTCCTATTTTATCATCGTATTAACTCCTACTTTTATCCTTATTACTATTATTATTATCGTAATAACTCTTATTTTTATCCTTATTTCTATTATTATTATCGTAACAACTCTTATTCTTATCCTTATTCCTATTTTATCATCGTATTAACTCTTACTTTTATCCTTATTACTATTATTATTATCGTAATAACTCTTATTTTTATCCTTATTACTATTATTATTATCGTAATAACTCCTATTTTTATCCTTATTTCTATTATCATTATCATTATAACTATTACTTTCAGCCATATTCCTATTTTTATCATGTAATAACTCTTATTTTTATCCTTGTCACTATTATTATTATCGTTATAACTAATGTTCTCAGCCTTATTCCCATTTTTATTATCGTAATAACTATTATTTCTATCCTTATTACTATTATTATCATCGTACTAACTCTTACTTTTATCCTTATTACCACTATTATTATCGTAATAACTCTTATTTTTATTCTTATTAATATTATTATTATCGTAGTAACTCTTATTTTTATCCTTATTACTATTATTATTATCGTAATAACTCTTATTGTTATCTTAATTACTATTATTATTATCGTAATAACTATTATTTTCAGCCTTATCACTATTATTATTATATAAATAACTCTTATTTTTATCCTTATTCCTATTTTATCATCGTATTAACTCTTACTTCTATCCTTATTACTATTATTATCGTAATAACTCTTATTTTTATCCTTATTTCTATTATTATTATCGTAATAACTCTTATTTTTATCCTTATAACTATTATTATTATCGTAATAACTCTTATTTTTATCCTTATTACTATTATTATTATCGTAATAACTCCTATTTTTATCCTTATTTCTATTATTATTATCATTATAACTATTACTTTCGGCCATATTCCTATTTTTATTATGTAATAACTCTTATTTTTATCCTTATTACTATTATTATTATCGTAATAACTATTATTTTCAGCCTCATCACTATTATTATTATATAAATAACACTTACTTTTATCCTTATCACTATTATTATTATCGTTATCACTCTTATTTTTATCCTTATTACTATTATTACTAATGTAATAACTATTACTTGCAGCCATATTCCTATTTTTATTATGTAATAACTCTTATTTTTATCCTTATCACTATTATTATTATCGTAATGACTCTTATTTTTATCCTGATTACTATTATTATTATCGTAATAACTCTTATTTTTGTCCTTATTCCTATTTTATCATCGTATTAACTCTTACTTTTATCCTTATTACTACTATTATTATCGTAATAACTCTTATTTTTATCCTTATTACTATTATTATTATCGTAATAACTCTTACTTTTATCCTTATTACTATTATTTATATCGTAGTAACTCTTACTTTTATCCTTATTTCTATTATTATTATCGTAATAACTCTTATTTTTATCCTTATAACTATTATTATTGTCGTAATAACTCTTATTTTTGTCCTTATTCCTATTTTATCATCGTATTAACTCCTACTTTTATCCTTATTACTATTATTATTATCGTAATAACTCTTATATTTATCCTTATTTCTATTATTATTATCGTAACAACTCTTATTCTTATCCTTATTCCTATTTTATCATCGTATTAACTCTTACTTTTATCCTTATTACTATTATTATTATCGTAATAACTCTTATTTTTATCCTTATTACTATTATTATTATCGTAATAACTCCTATTTTTATCCTTATTTCTATTATCATTATCCTTATAACTATTACTTTCAGCCATATTCCTATTTTTATCATGTAATAACTCTTATTTTTATCCTTGTCACTATTATTATTATCGTTATAACTAATGTTCTCAGCCTTATTCCCATTTTTATTATCGTAATAACTATTATTTCTATCCTTATTACTATTATTATCATCGTACTAACTCTTACTTTTATCCTTATTACCACTATTATTATCGTAATAACTCTTATTTTTATTCTTATTAATATTATTATTATCGTAGTAACTCTTATTTTTATCCTTATTACTATTATTATTATCGTAATAACTCTTATTGTTATCTTAATTACTATTATTATTATCGTAATAACTATTATTTTCAGCCTTATCACTATTATTATTATATAAATAACTCTTATTTTTATCCTTATAACTATTATTATTATCGTAATAACTCTTATTTTTATCCTTATTACTATTATTATTATCGTAATAACTCCTATTTTTATCCTTATTTCTATTATTATTATCATTATAACTATTACTTTCGGCCATATTCCTATTTTTATTATGTAATAACTCTTATTTTTATCCTTATTACTATTATTATTATCGTAATAACTATTATTTTCAGCCTCATCACTATTATTATTATATAAATAACACTTACTTTTATCTTTATCACTATTATTATTATCGTTATCACTCTTATTTTTATCCTTATTACTATTATTACTATTGTAGTAACTATTACTTGCAGCCATATTCCTATTTTTATTATGTAATAACTCTTATTTTTATCCTTATAACTATTATTATTATCGTAATAACTCTTATTTTGTCCTTATTCCTATTTTATCATCGTATTAACTCTTACTTTTATCCTTATTACTATTATTATTATCGTAATATCTCTTATTTTTATCCTTATTACTATTATTATTATCGTAATAACTCTTATTTTTATCCTTATTTCTATTAT
Organism: Megachile willughbiella; assembly: GCA_945859595.2. NCBI lineage: Eukaryota > Metazoa > Arthropoda > Insecta > Hymenoptera > Megachilidae > Megachile > Megachile willughbiella. The sequence continues at coordinate 72,229 of CAMAOD020000080.1, forward strand.
TATTATCATTATAACTATTACTTTCAGCGTTATTCCTATTTTTATCATGTAATAACTCTAATTTTTATCCTTGTCACTATTATTATTATCGTTATAACTAATGTTCTCAGCCTTATTCCCATTTTTATTATCGTAATAACTATTATTTCTATCCTTATTACTATTATTATCATCGTACTAACTCTTACTTTTATCCTTATTACCACTATTATTATCGTAATAACTCTTATTTTTATTCTTATTAATATTATTATTATCGTAGTAACTCTTATTTTTATCCTTATTACTATTATTATTATCGTAATAACTTATTTTTATCCTTATTACCATCATTATTATCATTATAACCATTATTTTCTGCCTTATTCCTATTTTTATTATGTAATAACTCTTATTTTTATCCTTATTTCTATTATTATTATCGTAATAACTCTTATTTTTATACTTATTCCGATTTTTATTATCGTAATAACTCTTATTTTTATCCTTATTTCTATTATTATTATCATTATAACTATTACTTTCAGCCTTATTCCTATTTTTATCATGTAATAACTCTTATTTTTATCCTTATTCCTATTTTTATTATCGTAATAACTCTCATTGTTATCCTAATTACTATTATTATTATCGTAATAACTATTATTTTCAGCCTTATCTCTATTATTATTATATAAATAACTCTTATTTTTATCCTTATTCGTATTTTATCAACGTATTAACTCTTACTTCTATCCTTATTACTATTATTATTATCGTAATAACTCTTATTTTTATCCTTATTTCTATTATTATTATCATTATAACTATTACTTTCAGCCATATTCCTATTTTTATTATGTAATAACTCATATTTTTATCCTTATTTCTATTATCATTATCGTAATAACTCTTATTTTTATCCTTATTCCTATTTTATCATCGTATTAACTCTTACTTTTATCCTTATTACTATTATTATTATCGTAATAGCTCTTACTTTTATCCTTATTACTATTATTATTATCGTAATAACTCTTATTTTTATCCTTATTTCTATTATTATTATCGTAATAACTCTTATTTTTATCCTTATAACTATTATTATTATCGTAATAACTCTTATTTTTGTCCTTATTCCTATTTTATCATCGTATTAACTCTTACTTTTATCCTTATTACTATTATTATTATCGTAATAACTCTTATTTTTATCCTTATTACAATTATTATTATCATTATAACTATTATTTTCAGCCTTATTCCTATTTTTATTATGTAATAACTCATATTTTTATCCTTATTTCTATTATTATTATCGTAATAACTCTTATTTTTATCCTTATAACTATTATTATTATCGTAATAACTCTTATTTTTGTCCTTATTCCTATTTTATCATCGTATTAACTCTTACTTTTATCCTTATTACTATTATTATTATCGTAATAACTCTTATTTTTATCCTTATTACAATTATTATTATCATTATAACTATTATTTTCAGCCTTATTCCTATTTTTATTATGTAATAACTCTTATTTTTATCCTTATTACTATTATTATTATCGTAATAACTATTATTTTCAGCCTTATCACTATTATTACTATATAAATAACACTTACTTTTATCCTTATCACTATTATTATTATCGTTATCACTCTTATTTTTATCCTTATTACTATTATTATTACTACCGTAATAACTATTACTTGCAGCCATATTCCTATTTTTATTATGTAATAACTCTTATTATTATCCTTATCACTATTATTATTATCGTAATGACTCTTATTTTTATCCTGATTACTATTATTATTATCGTAATAACTCTTATTTTTATCCTTATTCCTATTTTATCATCGTATTAACTCTTACTTTTATCCTTATTACTATTATTATTATCGTAATAACTCTTACTTTTATCCTTATTACTATTATTATTATCGTAATAACTCTTATTTTTATCCTTATTTCTATTATTATTATCGTAATAACTCTTATTTTTATCCTTATAACTATTATTATTATCGTAATAACTCTTATTTTTGTCCTTATTCCTATTTTATCATCGTATTAACTCTTACTTTTATCCTTATTACTATTATTATTATCGTAATAACTCTTATTTTTATCCTTATTACAATTATTATTATCATTATAACTATTATTTTCAGCCTTATTCCTATTTTTATTATGTAATAACTCATATTTTTATCCTTATTTCTATTATTATTATCGTAATAACTCTTATTTTTATCCTTATAACTATTATTATTATCGTAATAACTCTTATTTTTGTCCTTATTCCTATTTTATCATCGTATTAACTCTTACTTTTATCCTTATTACTATTATTATTATCGTAATAACTCTTATTTTTATCCTTATTACAATTATTATTATCATTATAACTATTATTTTCAGCCTTATTCCTATTTTTATTATGTAATAACTCATATTTTTATCCTTATTTCTATTATTATTATCGTAATAACTCTTATTTTTATCCTTATAACTATTATTATTATCGTAATAACTCTTATTTTGTCCTTATTCCTATTTTATCATCGTATTAACTCTTACTTTTATCCTTATTACTATTATTATTATCGTAATATCTCTTATTTTTATCCTTATTACTATTATTATTATCGTAATAACTCTTATTTTTATCCTTATTTCTATTATTATTATCATTATAACTATTACTTTCAGCGTTATTCCTATTTTTATCATGTAATAACTCTAATTTTTATCCTTGTCACTATTATTATTATCGTTATAACTAATGTTCTCAGCCTTATTCCCATTTTTATTATCGTAATAACTATTATTTCTATCCTTATTACTATTATTATCATCGTACTAACTCTTACTTTTATCCTTATTACCACTATTATTATCGTAATAACTCTTATTTTTATTCTTATTAATATTATTATTATCGTAGTAACTCTTATTTTTATCCTTATTACTATTATTATTATCGTAATAACTTATTTTTATCCTTATTACCATCATTATTATCATTATAACCATTATTTTCTGCCTTATTCCTATTTTTATTATGTAATAACTCTTATTTTTATCCTTATTTCTATTATTATTATCGTAATAACTCTTATTTTTATACTTATTCCGATTTTTATTATCGTAATAACTCTTATTTTTATCCTTATTTCTATTATTATTATCATTATAACTATTACTTTCAGCCTTATTCCTATTTTTATCATGTAATAACTCTTATTTTTATCCTTATTCCTATTTTTATTATCGTAATAACTCTCATTGTTATCCTAATTACTATTATTATTATCGTAATAACTATTATTTTCAGCCTTATCTCTATTATTATTATATAAATAACTCTTATTTTTATCCTTATTCGTATTTTATCAACGTATTAACTCTTACTTCTATCCTTATTACTATTATTATTATCGTAATAACTCTTATTTTTATCCTTATTTCTATTATTATTATCATTATAACTATTACTTTCAGCCATATTCCTATTTTTATTATGTAATAACTCATATTTTTATCCTTATTTCTATTATTATTATCGTAATAACTCTTATTTTTATCCTTATTCCTATTTTATCATCGTATTAACTCTTACTTTTATCCTTATTACTATTATTATTATCGTAATATCTCTTATTTTTATCCTTATTACTATTATTATTATCGTAATAACTCTTATTTTTATCCTTATTTCTATTATTATTATCATTATAACTATTACTTTCAGCCTTATTCCTATTTTTATCATGTAATAACTCTTATTTTTATCCTTATTCCTATTTTTATTATCGTAATAACTCTCATTGTTATCCTAATTACTATTATTATTATCGTAATAACTATTATTTTCAGCCTTATCTCTATTATTATTATATAAATAACTCTTATTTTTATCCTTATTCGTATTTTATCAACGTATTAACTCTTACTTCTATCCTTATTACTATTATTATTATCGTAATAACTCTTATTTTTATCCTTATTTCTATTATTATTATCATTATAACTATTACTTTCAGCCATATTCCTATTTTTATTATGTAATAACTCATATTTTTATCCTTATTTCTATTATTATTATCGTAATAACTCTTATTTTTATCCTTATTCCTATTTTATCATCGTATTAACTCTTACTTTTATCCTTATTACTATTATTATTATCGTAATATCTCTTATTTTTATCCTTATTACTATTATTATTATCGTAATAACTCTTATTTTTATCCTTATTTCTATTATTATTATCATTATAACTATTACTTTCGGCCATATTCCTATTTTTATTATGTAATAACTCTTATTTTTATCCTTATTACTATTATTATTATCGTAATAACTATTATTTTCAGCCTCATCACTATTATTATTATATAAATAACACTTACTTTTATCTTTATCACTATTATTATTATCGTTATCACTCTTATTTTTATCCTTATTACTATTATTACTATTGTAGTAACTATTACTTGCAGCCATATTCCTATTTTTATTATGTAATAACTCTTATTTTTATCCTTATAACTATTATTATTATCGTAATAACTCTTATTTTGTCCTTATTCCTATTTTATCATCGTATTAACTCTTACTTTTATCCTTATTACTATTATTATTATCGTAATATCTCTTATTTTTATCCTTATTACTATTATTATTATCGTAATAACTCTTATTTTTATCCTTATTTCTATTATTATTATCATTATAACTATTACTTTCAGCGTTATTCCTATTTTTATCATGTAATAACTCTAATTTTTATCCTTGTCACTATTATTATTATCGTTATAACTAATGTTCTCAGCCTTATTCCCATTTTTATTATCGTAATAACTATTATTTCTATCCTTATTACTATTATTATCATCGTACTAACTCTTACTTTTATCCTTATTACCACTATTATTATCGTAATAACTCTTATTTTTATTCTTATTAATATTATTATTATCGTAGTAACTCTTATTTTTATCCTTATTACTATTATTATTATCGTAATAACTTATTTTTATCCTTATTACCATCATTATTATCATTATAACCATTATTTTCTGCCTTATTCCTATTTTTATTATGTAATAACTCTTATTTTTATCCTTATTTCTATTATTATTATCGTAATAACTCTTATTTTTATACTTATTCCGATTTTTATTATCGTAATAACTCTTATTTTTATCCTTATTTCTATTATTATTATCATTATAACTATTACTTTCAGCCTTATTCCTATTTTTATCATGTAATAACTCTTATTTTTATCCTTATTCCTATTTTTATTATCGTAATAACTCTCATTGTTATCCTAATTACTATTATTATTATCGTAATAACTATTATTTTCAGCCTTATCTCTATTATTATTATATAAATAACTCTTATTTTTATCCTTATTCGTATTTTATCAACGTATTAACTCTTACTTCTATCCTTATTACTATTATTATTATCGTAATAACTCTTATTTTTATCCTTATTTCTATTATTATTATCATTATAACTATTACTTTCAGCCATATTCCTATTTTTATTATGTAATAACTCATATTTTTATCCTTATTTCTATTATCATTATCGTAATAACTCTTATTTTTATCCTTATTCCTATTTTATCATCGTATTAACTCTTACTTTTATCCTTATTACTATTATTATTATCGTAATAGCTCTTACTTTTATCCTTATTACTATTATTATTATCGTAATAACTCTTATTTTTATCCTTATTTCTATTATTATTATCGTAATAACTCTTATTTTTATCCTTATAACTATTATTATTATCGTAATAACTCTTATTTTTGTCCTTATTCCTATTTTATCATCGTATTAACTCTTACTTTTATCCTTATTACTATTATTATTATCGTAATAACTCTTATTTTTATCCTTATTACAATTATTATTATCATTATAACTATTATTTTCAGCCTTATTCCTATTTTTATTATGTAATAACTCATATTTTTATCCTTATTTCTATTATTATTATCGTAATAACTCTTATTTTTATCCTTATAACTATTATTATTATCGTAATAACTCTTATTTTTGTCCTTATTCCTATTTTATCATCGTATTAACTCTTACTTTTATCCTTATTACTATTATTATTATCGTAATAACTCTTATTTTTATCCTTATTACAATTATTATTATCATTATAACTATTATTTTCAGCCTTATTCCTATTTTTATTATGTAATAACTCTTATTTTTATCCTTATTACTATTATTATTATCGTAATAACTATTATTTTCAGCCTTATCACTATTATTACTATATAAATAACACTTACTTTTATCCTTATCACTATTATTATTATCGTTATCACTCTTATTTTTATCCTTATTACTATTATTATTACTACCGTAATAACTATTACTTGCAGCCATATTCCTATTTTTATTATGTAATAACTCTTATTATTATCCTTATCACTATTATTATTATCGTAATGACTCTTATTTTTATCCTGATTACTATTATTATTATCGTAATAACTCTTATTTTTATCCTTATTCCTATTTTATCATCGTATTAACTCTTACTTTTATCCTTATTACTATTATTATTATCGTAATAACTCTTACTTTTATCCTTATTACTATTATTATTATCGTAATAACTCTTATTTTTATCCTTATTTCTATTATTATTATCGTAATAACTCTTATTTTTATCCTTATAACTATTATTATTATCGTAATAACTCTTATTTTTGTCCTTATTCCTATTTTATCATCGTATTAACTCTTACTTTTATCCTTATTACTATTATTATTATCGTAATAACTCTTATTTTTATCCTTATTACAATTATTATTATCATTATAACTATTATTTTCAGCCTTATTCCTATTTTTATTATGTAATAACTCATATTTTTATCCTTATTTCTATTATTATTATCGTAATAACTCTTATTTTTATCCTTATAACTATTATTATTATCGTAATAACTCTTATTTTTGTCCTTATTCCTATTTTATCATCGTATTAACTCTTACTTTTATCCTTATTACTATTATTATTATCGTAATAACTCTTATTTTTATCCTTATTACAATTATTATTATCATTATAACTATTATTTTCAGCCTTATTCCTATTTTTATTATGTAATAACTCATATTTCTATCCTTATTTCTATTATTATTATCGTAATAACTATTACTGTCAGCCTTATCACTATTATTACTATATAAATAACACTTACTTTTATCCTTATCACTATTATTATTATCGTTATCACTCTTATTTTTATCCTTATTACTATTATTATTATTATCGTAATAACTATTACTTTCAGCCATATTCCTATTTTTATTATGTAATAACTCTTATTTTGATCGTTATTTCTATTATTATTATCGTAATAACTCTTATTTTTATCCTTATAACTATTATTATTATCGTAATAACTCTTACTTTTATCCTTATTACTATTATTTATATCGTAGTAACTCTTACTTTTATCCTTATTTCTATTATTATTATCGTAATAACTCTTATTTTTATCCTTATAACTATTATTATTGTCGTAATAACTCTTATTTTTGTCCTTATTCCTATTTTATCATCGTATTAACTCCTACTTTTATCCTTATTACTATTATTATTATCGTAATAACTCTTATTTTTATCCTTATTTCTATTATTATTATCGTAACAACTCTTATTCTTATCCTTATTCCTATTTTATCATCGTATTAACTCTTACTTTTATCCTTATTACTATTATTATTATCGTAATAACTCTTATTTTTATCCTTATTACTATTATTATTATCGTAATAACTCCTATTTTTATCCTTATTTCTATTATCATTATCATTATAACTATTACTTTCAGCCATATTCCTATTTTTATCATGTAATAACTCTTATTTTTATCCTTGTCACTATTATTATTATCGTTATAACTAATGTTCTCAGCCTTATTCCCATTTTTATTATCGTAATAACTATTATTTCTATCCTTATTACTATTATTATCATCGTACTAACTCTTACTTTTATCCTTATTACCACTATTATTATCGTAATAACTCTTATTTTTATTCTTATTAATATTATTATTATCGTAGTAACTCTTATTTTTATCCTTATTACTATTATTATTATCGTAATAACTTATTTTTATCCTTATTACCATCATTATTATCATTATAACCATTATTTTCTGCCTTATTCCTATTTTTATTATGTAATAACTCTTATTATTATCCTTATTTCTATTATTATTATCGTAATAACTCTTATTTTTATACTTATTCCGATTTTTATTATCGTAATAACTCTTATTTTTATCCTTATTTCTATTATTATTATCATTATAACTATTACTTCCAGCCTTATTCCTATTTTTATCATGTAATAACTCTTATTTTTATCCTTATTCCTATTTTTATTATCGTAATAACTCTCATTGTTATCCTAATTACTATTATTATTATCGTAATAACTATTATTTTCAGCCTTATCACTATTATTATTATATAAATAACTCTTATTTTTACCCTTATTCCTATTTTATCATCGTATTAACTCTTACTTTTATCCTTATTACTATTATTATCATCGTACTAACTCTTACTTTTATCCTTATTACTACTATTATTATCGTAATAACTCTTATTTTTATTCTTATTAATATTATTATTATCGTAGTAACTCTTATTTTTATCCTTATTACTATTATTATTATCGTAATAACTCTTATTTTTATCCTTATTACAATTATTATTATCATTATAACTATTATTTTCAGCCTTATTCCTATTTTTATTATGTAATAACTCATATTTCTATCCTTATTTCTATTATTATTATCGTAATAACTATTACTGTCAGCCTTATCACTATTATTACTATATAAATAACACTTACTTTTATCCTTATCACTATTATTATTATCGTTATCACTCTTATTTTTATCCTTATTACTATTATTATTATTATCGTAATAACTATTACTTTCAGCCATATTCCTATTTTTATTATGTAATAACTCTTATTTTGATCGTTATTTCTATTATTATTATCGTAATAACTCTTATTTTTATCCTTATAACTATTATTATTATCGTAATAACTCTTATTTTGTCCTTATTCCTATTTTATTATCGTAATAACTCTTATTTTTATCCTTATTTCCATCATTATTATCGTATTGGCTCTTACTTTTATCCTTATTACTATTATTATTATCGTAATAACTCTTATTTTTATCCTTATTACTATTATTATCATCGTACTAACTCTTACTTTTATCCTTATTACTATTATTATTTTCGTAATAACTCTTATTTTTATCCTTATTTCCATTATTATTATCGTAATAACTCTTATTTTTATCCTTATTCCTATTTTATCATCGTATTAACTCTTACTTTTATCCTTATTACTATTATTATTATCGTAATAACTCTTACTTTTATCCTTAACACTATTATTATTATCGTAATAACTCTTATTTTTATCCTTATTTCTATTATTATTATCGTAATAACTCTTATTTTTATCCTTATAACTATTATTATTATCGTAATAACTCTTATTTTTGTCCTTATTCCTATTTTATCATCGTATTAACTCTTACTTTTATCCTTATTACTATTATTATTATCGTAATAACTCTTATTTTTATCCTTATTACAATTATTATTATCATTATAACTATTATTTTCAGCCTTATTCCTATTTTTATTATGTAATAACTCATATTTCTATCCTTATTTCTATTATTATTATCGTAATAACTATTACTGTCAGCCTTATCACTATTATTACTATATAAATAACACTTACTTTTATCCTTATCACTATTATTATTATCGTTATCACTCTTATTTTTATCCTTATTACTATTATTATTATTATCGTAATAACTATTACTTTCAGCCATATTCCTATTTTTATTATGTAATAACTCTTATTTTGATCGTTATTTCTATTATTATTATCGTAATAACTCTTATTTTTATCCTTATAACTATTATTATTATCGTAATAACTCTTACTTTTATCCTTATTACTATTATTTATATCGTAGTAACTCTTACTTTTATCCTTATTTCTATTATTATTATCGTAATAACTCTTATTTTTATCCTTATAACTATTATTATTGTCGTAATAACTCTTATTTTTGTCCTTATTCCTATTTTATCATCGTATTAACTCCTACTTTTATCCTTATTACTATTATTATTATCGTAATAACTCTTATTTTTATCCTTATTTCTATTATTATTATCGTAACAACTCTTATTCTTATCCTTATTCCTATTTTATCATCGTATTAACTCTTACTTTTATCCTTATTACTATTATTATTATCGTAATAACTCTTATTTTTATCCTTATTACTATTATTATTATCGTAATAACTCCTATTTTTATCCTTATTTCTATTATCATTATCATTATAACTATTACTTTCAGCCATATTCCTATTTTTATCATGTAATAACTCTTATTTTTATCCTTGTCACTATTATTATTATCGTTATAACTAATGTTCTCAGCCTTATTCCCATTTTTATTATCGTAATAACTATTATTTCTATCCTTATTACTATTATTATCATCGTACTAACTCTTACTTTTATCCTTATTACCACTATTATTATCGTAATAACTCTTATTTTTATTCTTATTAATATTATTATTATCGTAGTAACTCTTATTTTTATCCTTATTACTATTATTATTATCGTAATAACTTATTTTTATCCTTATTACCATCATTATTATCATTATAACCATTATTTTCTGCCTTATTCCTATTTTTATTATGTAATAACTCTTATTTTTATCCTTATTTCTATTATTATTATCGTAATAACTCTTATTTTTATACTTATTCCGATTTTTATTATCGTAATAACTCTTATTTTTATCCTTATTTCTATTATTATTATCATTATAACTATTACTTCCAGCCTTATTCCTATTTTTATCATGTAATAACTCTTATTTTTATCCTTATTCCTATTTTTATTATCGTAATAACTCTCATTGTTATCCTAATTACTATTATTATTATCGTAATAACTATTATTTTCAGCCTTATCACTATTATTATTATATAAATAACTCTTATTTTTACCCTTATTCCTATTTTATCATCGTATTAACTCTTACTTTTATCCTTATTACTATTATTATCATCGTACTAACTCTTACTTTTATCCTTATTACTACTATTATTATCGTAATAACTCTTATTTTTATTCTTATTAATATTATTATTATCGTAGTAACTCTTATTTTTATCCTTATTACTATTATTATTATCGTAATAACTCTTATTGTTATCTTAATTACTATTATTATTATCGTAATAACTATTATTTTCAGCCTTATCACTATTATTATTATATAAATAACTCTTATTTTTATCCTTATTCCTATTTTATCATCGTATTAACTCTTACTTCTATCCTTATTACTATTATTATTATCGTAATAACTCTTATTTTTATCCTTATTTCTATTATTATTATCGTAATAACTCTTATTTTTGTCCTTATTCCTATTTTATCATCGTATTAACTCTTACTTCTATCCTTATTACTATTATTATTATAAATAACTCTTACTTTTATCCTTATCACTATTATTATTATCGTTATCACTCTTATTTTTATCCTTATTACTATTATTACTACCGTAATAACTATTACTTGCAGCCATATTCCTATTTTTGTTATGTAATAACTCTTATTTTTATCCTTATCACTATTATTATTATCGTAATGACTCTTATTTTTATCCTGATTACTATTATTATTATCGTAATAACTCTTATTTTTATCCTTATTACTATTATTATTATCGTAATAACTCTTACTTTTATCCTTATTACTATTATTTATATCGTAGTAACTCTTACTTTTATCCTTATTTCTATTATTATTATCGTAATAACTCTTATTTTTATCCTTATTTCTATTATTATTATCGTAACAACTCTTATTCTTATCCTTATTCCTATTTTATCATCGTATTAACTCTTACTTTTATCCTTATTACTATTATTATTATCGTAATATCTCTTATTTTTATCCTTATTACTATTATTATTATCGTAATAACTCTTATTTTTATCCTTATTTCTATTATTATTATCATTATAACTATTACTTTCAGCGTTATTCCTATTTTTATCATGTAATAACTCTTATTTTTATCCTTGTCACTATTATTATTATCGTTATAACTAATGTTCTCAGCCTTATTCCCATTTTTATTATCGTAATAACTATTATTTCTATCCTTATTACTATTATTATCATCGTACTAACTCTTACTTTTATCCTTATTACCACTATTATTATCGTAATAACTCTTATTTTTATTCTTATTAATATTATTATTATCGTAGTAACTCTTATTTTTATCCTTATTACTATTATTATTATCGTAATAACTTATTTTTACCATTATTACCATCATTATTATCATTATAACCATTATTTTCTGCCTTATTCCTATTTTTATTATGTAATAACTCTTATCTTTATCCTTATTTCTATTATTATTATCGTAATAACTCTTATTTTTATACTTATTCCGATTTTTATTATCGTAATAACTCTTATTTTTATCCTTATTTCTATTATTATTATCATTATAACTATTACTTTCAGCCTTATTTCTATTTTTATCATGTAATAACTCTTATTTTTATTCTTATTCCTATTTTTATTATCGTAATAACTCTCATTGTTATCCTAATTACTATTATTATTATCGTAATAACTATTATTTTCAGCCTTATCACTATTATTATTATATAAATAACTCTTATTTTTACCCTTATTCCTATTTTATCATCGTATTAACTCTTACTTTTATCCTTATTACTATTATTATCATCGTACTAACTCTTACTTTTATCCTTATTACTACTATTATTATCGTAATAACTCTTATTTTTATTCTTATTAATATTATTATTATCGTAGTAACTCTTATTTTTATCCTTATTACTATTATTATTATCGTAATAACTCTTATTGTTATCTTAATTACTATTATTATTATCGTAATAACTATTATTTTCAGCCTTATCACTATTATTATTATATAAATAACTCTTATTTTTATCCTTATTCCTATTTTATCATCGTATTAACTCTTACTTCTATCCTTATTACTATTATTATTATCGTAATAACTCTTATTTTTATCCTTATTTCTATTATTATTATCGTAATAACTCTTATTTTTGTCCTTATTCCTATTTTATCATCGTATTAACTCTTACTTCTATCCTTATTACTATTATTATTATAAATAACTCTTACTTTTATCCTTATCACTATTATTATTATCGTTATCACTCTTATTTTTATCCTTATTACTATTATTACTACCGTAATAACTATTACTTGCAGCCATATTCCTATTTTTGTTATGTAATAACTCTTATTTTTATCCTTATCACTATTATTATTATCGTAATGACTCTTATTTTTATCCTGATTACTATTATTATTATCGTAATAACTCTTATTTTTATCCTTATTACTATTATTATTATCGTAATAACTCTTACTTTTATCCTTATTACTATTATTTATATCGTAGTAACTCTTACTTTTATCCTTATTTCTATTATTATTATCGTAATAACTCTTATTTTTATTCTTATTAATATTATTATTATCGTAGTAACTCTTATTTTTATCCTTATTACTATTATTATTATCGTAATAACTTATTTTTGTCCTTATTACCATCATTATTATCATTATAACCATTATTTTCTGCCTTATTCCTATTTTTATTATGTAATAACTCTTATTTTTATCCTTATTTCTATTATTATTATCGTAATAACTCTTATTTTTATACTTATTCCGATTTTTATTATCGTAATAACTCTTATTTTTATCCTTATTTCTATTATTATTATCATTATAACTATTACTTCCAGCCTTATTCCTATTTTTATCATGTAATAACTCTTATTTTTATCCTTATTCCTATTTTTATTATCGTAATAACTCTCATTGTTATCCTAATTACTATTATTATTATCGTAATAACTATTATTTTCAGCCTTATCACTATTATTATTATATAAATAACTCTTATTTTTACCCTTATTCCTATTTTATCATCGTATTAACTCTTACTTTTATCCTTATTACTATTATTATCATCGTACTAACTCTTACTTTTATCCTTATTACTACTATTATTATCGTAATAACTCTTATTTTTATTCTTATTAATATTATTATTATCGTAGTAACTCTTATTTTTATGCTTATTACTATTATTATTATCGTAATAACTCCTATTTTTATCCTTATTTCTATTATTATTATCATTATAACTATTACTTTCGGCCATATTCCTATTTTTATTATGTAATAACTCTTATTTTTATCCTTATTTCTATTATTATTATCGTAATAACTATTATTTTCAGCCTCATCACTATTATTATTATATAAATAACACTTACTTTTATCCTTATCACTATTATTATTATCGTTATCACTCTTATTTTTATCCTTATTACTATTATTACTATTGTAATAACTATTACTTGCAGCCATATTCCTATTTTTATTATGTAATAACTCTTATTTTTATCCTTATCACTATTATTATTATCGTAATGACTCTTATTTTTATCCTGATTACTATTATTATTATCGTAATAACTCTTATTTTTGTCCTTATTCCTATTTTATCATCGTATTAACTCCTACTTTTATCCTTATTACTATTATTATTATCGTAATAACTCTTATTTTTATCCTTATTTCTATTATTATTATCGTAACAACTCTTATTCTTATCCTTATTCCTATTTTATCATCGTATTAACTCTTACTTTTATCCTTATTACTATTATTATTATCGTAATAACTCTTATTTTGTCCTTATTCCTATTTTATCATCGTATTAACTCTTACTTTTATCCTTATTACTATTATTATTATCGTAATATCTCTTATTTTTATCCTTATTACTATTATTATTATCGTAATAACTCTTATTTTTATCCTTATTCCTATTTTTATTATCGTAATAACTCTCATTGTTATCCTAATTACTATTATTATTATCGTAATAACTATTATTTTCAGCCTTATCTCTATTATTATTATATAAATAACTCTTATTTTTATCCTTATTCGTATTTTATCAACGTATTAACTCTTACTTCTATCCTTATTACTATTATTATTATCGTAATAACTCTTATTTTTATCCTTATTTCTATTATTATTATCGTAATAACTCTTATTTTTATCCTTATTCCTATTTTATCATCGTATTAATCTTACTTTTATCCTTATTACTATTATTATTATCATAATAACTCTTATTTTTATCCTTATTACTATTATTATTTTCGTAATAACTCTTATTTTTATCCTTATTTCTATTATTATTATCGTAATAACTCTTATTTTTATCCTTATTCCTATTTTATCATCGTATTAACTCTTACTTTTATCCTTATTACTATTATTATTATCGTAATAACTCTTACTTTTATCCTTATTACTATTATTATTATCGTAATAACTCTTATTTTTATCCTTATTTCTATTATTATTATCGTAATAACTCTTATTTTTATCCTTATAACTATTATTATTATCGTAATAACTCTTATTTTTGTCCTTATTCCTATTTTATCATCGTATTAACTCTTACTTTTATCCTTATTACTATTATTATTATCGTAATAACTCTTATTTTTATCCTTATTACAATTATTATTATCATTATAACTATTATTTTCAGCCTTATTCCTATTTTTATTATGTAATAACTCATATTTTTATCCTTATTTCTATTATTATTATCGTAATAACTCTTATTTTTATCCTTATAACTATTATTATTATCGTAATAACTCTTATTTTTGTCCTTATTCCTATTTTATCATCGTATTAACTCTTACTTTTATCCTTATTACTATTATTATTACCGTAATAACTCTTATTTTTATCCTTATTACAATTATTATTATCATTATAACTATTATTTTCAGCCTTATTCCTATTTTTATTATGTAATAACTCTTATTTTTATCCTTATTACTATTATTATTATCGTAATAACTATTATTTTCAGCCTTATCACTATTATTACTATATAAATAACACTTACTTTTATCCTTATCACTATTATTATTATCGTTATCACTCTTATTTTTATCCTTATTACTATTATTATTATTATCGTAATAACTATTACTTTCAGCCATATTCCTATTTTTATTATGTAATAACTCTTATTTTGATCCTTATTTCTATTATTATTATCGTAATAACTCTTATTTTTATCCTTATTACTATTATTATTATCGTAATAACTCCTATTTTTATCCTTATTTCTATTATTATTATCATTATAACTATTACTTTCGGCCATATTCCTATTTTTATTATGTAATAACTCTTATTTTTATCCTTATTACTATTATTATTATCGTAATAACTATTATTTTCAGCCTCATCACTATTATTATTATATAAATAACACTTACTTTTATCCTTATCACTATTATTATTATCGTTATCACTCTTATTTTTATCCTTATTACTATTATTACTATTGTAATAACTATTACTTGCAGCCATATTCCTATTTTTATTATGTAATAACTCTTATTTTTATCCTTATCACTATTATTATTATCGTAATGACTCTTATTTTTATCCTGATTACTATTATTATTATCGTAATAACTCTTATTTTTGTCCTTATTCCTATTTTATCATCGTATTAACTCTTACTTTTATCCTTATTACTACTATTATTATCGTAATAACTCTTATTTTTATCCTTATTACTATTATTATTATCGTAATAACTCTTACTTTTATCCTTATTACTATTATTTATATCGTAGTAACTCTTACTTTTATCCTTATTTCTATTATTATTATCGTAATAACTCTTATTTTTATCCTTATAACTATTATTATTGTCGTAATAACTCCTATTTTTGTCCTTATTCCTATTTTATCATCGTATTAACTCCTACTTTTATCCTTATTACTATTATTATTATCGTAATAACTCTTATTTTTATCCTTATTTCTATTATTATTATCGTAACAACTCTTATTCTTATCCTTATTCCTATTTTATCATCGTATTAACTCTTACTTTTATCCTTATTACTATTATTATTATCGTAATAACTCTTATTTTTATCCTTATTACTATTATTATTATCGTAATAACTCCTATTTTTATCCTTATTTCTATTATCATTATCATTATAACTATTACTTTCAGCCATATTCCTATTTTTATCATGTAATAACTCTTATTTTTATCCTTGTCACTATTATTATTATCGTTATAACTAATGTTCTCAGCCTTATTCCCATTTTTATTATCGTAATAACTATTATTTCTATCCTTATTACTATTATTATCATCGTACTAACTCTTACTTTTATCCTTATTACCACTATTATTATCGTAATAACTCTTATTTTTATTCTTATTAATATTATTATTATCGTAGTAACTCTTATTTTTATCCTTATTACTATTATTATTATCGTAATAACTCTTATTGTTATCTTAATTACTATTATTATTATCGTAATAACTATTATTTTCAGCCTTATCACTATTATTATTATATAAATAACTCTTATTTTTATCCTTATTCCTATTTTATCATCGTATTAACTCTTACTTCTATCCTTATTACTATTATTATCGTAATAACTCTTATTTTTATCCTTATTTCTATTATTATTATCGTAATAACTCTTATTTTTATCCTTATAACTATTATTATTATCGTAATAACTCTTATTTTTATCCTTATTACTATTATTATTATCGTAATAACTCCTATTTTTATCCTTATTTCTATTATTATTATCATTATAACTATTACTTTCGGCCATATTCCTATTTTTATTATGTAATAACTCTTATTTTTATCCTTATTACTATTATTATTATCGTAATAACTATTATTTTCAGCCTCATCACTATTATTATTATATAAATAACACTTACTTTTATCCTTATCACTATTATTATTATCGTTATCACTCTTATTTTTATCCTTATTACTATTATTACTAATGTAATAACTATTACTTGCAGCCATATTCCTATTTTTATTATGTAATAACTCTTATTTTTATCCTTATCACTATTATTATTATCGTAATGACTCTTATTTTTATCCTGATTACTATTATTATTATCGTAATAACTCTTATTTTTGTCCTTATTCCTATTTTATCATCGTATTAACTCTTACTTTTATCCTTATTACTACTATTATTATCGTAATAACTCTTATTTTTATCCTTATTACTATTATTATTATCGTAATAACTCTTACTTTTATCCTTATTACTATTATTTATATCGTAGTAACTCTTACTTTTATCCTTATTTCTATTATTATTATCGTAATAACTCTTATTTTTATCCTTATAACTATTATTATTGTCGTAATAACTCTTATTTTTGTCCTTATTCCTATTTTATCATCGTATTAACTCCTACTTTTATCCTTATTACTATTATTATTATCGTAATAACTCTTATATTTATCCTTATTTCTATTATTATTATCGTAACAACTCTTATTCTTATCCTTATTCCTATTTTATCATCGTATTAACTCTTACTTTTATCCTTATTACTATTATTATTATCGTAATAACTCTTATTTTTATCCTTATTACTATTATTATTATCGTAATAACTCCTATTTTTATCCTTATTTCTATTATCATTATCCTTATAACTATTACTTTCAGCCATATTCCTATTTTTATCATGTAATAACTCTTATTTTTATCCTTGTCACTATTATTATTATCGTTATAACTAATGTTCTCAGCCTTATTCCCATTTTTATTATCGTAATAACTATTATTTCTATCCTTATTACTATTATTATCATCGTACTAACTCTTACTTTTATCCTTATTACCACTATTATTATCGTAATAACTCTTATTTTTATTCTTATTAATATTATTATTATCGTAGTAACTCTTATTTTTATCCTTATTACTATTATTATTATCGTAATAACTCTTATTGTTATCTTAATTACTATTATTATTATCGTAATAACTATTATTTTCAGCCTTATCACTATTATTATTATATAAATAACTCTTATTTTTATCCTTATAACTATTATTATTATCGTAATAACTCTTATTTTTATCCTTATTACTATTATTATTATCGTAATAACTCCTATTTTTATCCTTATTTCTATTATTATTATCATTATAACTATTACTTTCGGCCATATTCCTATTTTTATTATGTAATAACTCTTATTTTTATCCTTATTACTATTATTATTATCGTAATAACTATTATTTTCAGCCTCATCACTATTATTATTATATAAATAACACTTACTTTTATCTTTATCACTATTATTATTATCGTTATCACTCTTATTTTTATCCTTATTACTATTATTACTATTGTAGTAACTATTACTTGCAGCCATATTCCTATTTTTATTATGTAATAACTCTTATTTTTATCCTTATAACTATTATTATTATCGTAATAACTCTTATTTTGTCCTTATTCCTATTTTATCATCGTATTAACTCTTACTTTTATCCTTATTACTATTATTATTATCGTAATATCTCTTATTTTTATCCTTATTACTATTATTATTATCGTAATAACTCTTATTTTTATCCTTATTTCTATTATTATTATCATTATAACTATTACTTTCAGCGTTATTCCTATTTTTATCATGTAATAACTCTAATTTTTATCCTTGTCACTATTATTATTATCGTTATAACTAATGTTCTCAGCCTTATTCCCATTTTTATTATCGTAATAACTATTATTTCTATCCTTATTACTATTATTATCATCGTACTAACTCTTACTTTTATCCTTATTACCACTATTATTATCGTAATAACTCTTATTTTTATTCTTATTAATATTATTATTATCGTAGTAACTCTTATTTTTATCCTTATTACTATTATTATTATCGTAATAACTTATTTTTATCCTTATTACCATCATTATTATCATTATAACCATTATTTTCTGCCTTATTCCTATTTTTATTATGTAATAACTCTTATTTTTATCCTTATTTCTATTATTATTATCGTAATAACTCTTATTTTTATACTTATTCCGATTTTTATTATCGTAATAACTCTTATTTTTATCCTTATTTCTATTATTATTATCATTATAACTATTACTTTCAGCCTTATTCCTATTTTTATCATGTAATAACTCTTATTTTTATCCTTATTCCTATTTTTATTATCGTAATAACTCTCATTGTTATCCTAATTACTATTATTATTATCGTAATAACTATTATTTTCAGCCTTATCTCTATTATTATTATATAAATAACTCTTATTTTTATCCTTATTCGTATTTTATCAACGTATTAACTCTTACTTCTATCCTTATTACTATTATTATTATCGTAATAACTCTTATTTTTATCCTTATTTCTATTATTATTATCATTATAACTATTACTTTCAGCCATATTCCTATTTTTATTATGTAATAACTCATATTTTTATCCTTATTTCTATTATCATTATCGTAATAACTCTTATTTTTATCCTTATTCCTATTTTATCATCGTATTAACTCTTACTTTTATCCTTATTACTATTATTATTATCGTAATAGCTCTTACTTTTATCCTTATTACTATTATTATTATCGTAATAACTCTTATTTTTATCCTTATTTCTATTATTATTATCGTAATAACTCTTATTTTTATCCTTATAACTATTATTATTATCGTAATAACTCTTATTTTTGTCCTTATTCCTATTTTATCATCGTATTAACTCTTACTTTTATCCTTATTACTATTATTATTATCGTAATAACTCTTATTTTTATCCTTATTACAATTATTATTATCATTATAACTATTATTTTCAGCCTTATTCCTATTTTTATTATGTAATAACTCATATTTTTATCCTTATTTCTATTATTATTATCGTAATAACTCTTATTTTTATCCTTATAACTATTATTATTATCGTAATAACTCTTATTTTTGTCCTTATTCCTATTTTATCATCGTATTAACTCTTACTTTTATCCTTATTACTATTATTATTATCGTAATAACTCTTATTTTTATCCTTATTACAATTATTATTATCATTATAACTATTATTTTCAGCCTTATTCCTATTTTTATTATGTAATAACTCTTATTTTTATCCTTATTACTATTATTATTATCGTAATAACTATTATTTTCAGCCTTATCACTATTATTACTATATAAATAACACTTACTTTTATCCTTATCACTATTATTATTATCGTTATCACTCTTATTTTTATCCTTATTACTATTATTATTACTACCGTAATAACTATTACTTGCAGCCATATTCCTATTTTTATTATGTAATAACTCTTATTATTATCCTTATCACTATTATTATTATCGTAATGACTCTTATTTTTATCCTGATTACTATTATTATTATCGTAATAACTCTTATTTTTATCCTTATTCCTATTTTATCATCGTATTAACTCTTACTTTTATCCTTATTACTATTATTATTATCGTAATAACTCTTACTTTTATCCTTATTACTATTATTATTATCGTAATAACTCTTATTTTTATCCTTATTTCTATTATTATTATCGTAATAACTCTTATTTTTATCCTTATAACTATTATTATTATCGTAATAACTCTTATTTTTGTCCTTATTCCTATTTTATCATCGTATTAACTCTTACTTTTATCCTTATTACTATTATTATTATCGTAATAACTCTTATTTTTATCCTTATTACAATTATTATTATCATTATAACTATTATTTTCAGCCTTATTCCTATTTTTATTATGTAATAACTCATATTTTTATCCTTATTTCTATTATTATTATCGTAATAACTCTTATTTTTATCCTTATAACTATTATTATTATCGTAATAACTCTTATTTTTGTCCTTATTCCTATTTTATCATCGTATTAACTCTTACTTTTATCCTTATTACTATTATTATTATCGTAATAACTCTTATTTTTATCCTTATTACAATTATTATTATCATTATAACTATTATTTTCAGCCTTATTCCTATTTTTATTATGTAATAACTCATATTTTTATCCTTATTTCTATTATTATTATCGTAATAACTCTTATTTTTATCCTTATAACTATTATTATTATCGTAATAACTCTTATTTTGTCCTTATTCCTATTTTATCATCGTATTAACTCTTACTTTTATCCTTATTACTATTATTATTATCGTAATATCTCTTATTTTTATCCTTATTACTATTATTATTATCGTAATAACTCTTATTTTTATCCTTATTTCTATTATTATTATCATTATAACTATTACTTTCAGCGTTATTCCTATTTTTATCATGTAATAACTCTAATTTTTATCCTTGTCACTATTATTATTATCGTTATAACTAATGTTCTCAGCCTTATTCCCATTTTTATTATCGTAATAACTATTATTTCTATCCTTATTACTATTATTATCATCGTACTAACTCTTACTTTTATCCTTATTACCACTATTATTATCGTAATAACTCTTATTTTTATTCTTATTAATATTATTATTATCGTAGTAACTCTTATTTTTATCCTTATTACTATTATTATTATCGTAATAACTTATTTTTATCCTTATTACCATCATTATTATCATTATAACCATTATTTTCTGCCTTATTCCTATTTTTATTATGTAATAACTCTTATTTTTATCCTTATTTCTATTATTATTATCGTAATAACTCTTATTTTTATACTTATTCCGATTTTTATTATCGTAATAACTCTTATTTTTATCCTTATTTCTATTATTATTATCATTATAACTATTACTTTCAGCCTTATTCCTATTTTTATCATGTAATAACTCTTATTTTTATCCTTATTCCTATTTTTATTATCGTAATAACTCTCATTGTTATCCTAATTACTATTATTATTATCGTAATAACTATTATTTTCAGCCTTATCTCTATTATTATTATATAAATAACTCTTATTTTTATCCTTATTCGTATTTTATCAACGTATTAACTCTTACTTCTATCCTTATTACTATTATTATTATCGTAATAACTCTTATTTTTATCCTTATTTCTATTATTATTATCATTATAACTATTACTTTCAGCCATATTCCTATTTTTATTATGTAATAACTCATATTTTTATCCTTATTTCTATTATTATTATCGTAATAACTCTTATTTTTATCCTTATTCCTATTTTATCATCGTATTAACTCTTACTTTTATCCTTATTACTATTATTATTATCGTAATATCTCTTATTTTTATCCTTATTACTATTATTATTATCGTAATAACTCTTATTTTTATCCTTATTTCTATTATTATTATCATTATAACTATTACTTTCAGCCTTATTCCTATTTTTATCATGTAATAACTCTTATTTTTATCCTTATTCCTATTTTTATTATCGTAATAACTCTCATTGTTATCCTAATTACTATTATTATTATCGTAATAACTATTATTTTCAGCCTTATCTCTATTATTATTATATAAATAACTCTTATTTTTATCCTTATTCGTATTTTATCAACGTATTAACTCTTACTTCTATCCTTATTACTATTATTATTATCGTAATAACTCTTATTTTTATCCTTATTTCTATTATTATTATCATTATAACTATTACTTTCAGCCATATTCCTATTTTTATTATGTAATAACTCATATTTTTATCCTTATTTCTATTATTATTATCGTAATAACTCTTATTTTTATCCTTATTCCTATTTTATCATCGTATTAACTCTTACTTTTATCCTTATTACTATTATTATTATCGTAATATCTCTTATTTTTATCCTTATTACTATTATTATTATCGTAATAACTCTTATTTTTATCCTTATTTCTATTATTATTATCATTATAACTATTACTTTCGGCCATATTCCTATTTTTATTATGTAATAACTCTTATTTTTATCCTTATTACTATTATTATTATCGTAATAACTATTATTTTCAGCCTCATCACTATTATTATTATATAAATAACACTTACTTTTATCTTTATCACTATTATTATTATCGTTATCACTCTTATTTTTATCCTTATTACTATTATTACTATTGTAGTAACTATTACTTGCAGCCATATTCCTATTTTTATTATGTAATAACTCTTATTTTTATCCTTATAACTATTATTATTATCGTAATAACTCTTATTTTGTCCTTATTCCTATTTTATCATCGTATTAACTCTTACTTTTATCCTTATTACTATTATTATTATCGTAATATCTCTTATTTTTATCCTTATTACTATTATTATTATCGTAATAACTCTTATTTTTATCCTTATTTCTATTATTATTATCATTATAACTATTACTTTCAGCGTTATTCCTATTTTTATCATGTAATAACTCTAATTTTTATCCTTGTCACTATTATTATTATCGTTATAACTAATGTTCTCAGCCTTATTCCCATTTTTATTATCGTAATAACTATTATTTCTATCCTTATTACTATTATTATCATCGTACTAACTCTTACTTTTATCCTTATTACCACTATTATTATCGTAATAACTCTTATTTTTATTCTTATTAATATTATTATTATCGTAGTAACTCTTATTTTTATCCTTATTACTATTATTATTATCGTAATAACTTATTTTTATCCTTATTACCATCATTATTATCATTATAACCATTATTTTCTGCCTTATTCCTATTTTTATTATGTAATAACTCTTATTTTTATCCTTATTTCTATTATTATTATCGTAATAACTCTTATTTTTATACTTATTCCGATTTTTATTATCGTAATAACTCTTATTTTTATCCTTATTTCTATTATTATTATCATTATAACTATTACTTTCAGCCTTATTCCTATTTTTATCATGTAATAACTCTTATTTTTATCCTTATTCCTATTTTTATTATCGTAATAACTCTCATTGTTATCCTAATTACTATTATTATTATCGTAATAACTATTATTTTCAGCCTTATCTCTATTATTATTATATAAATAACTCTTATTTTTATCCTTATTCGTATTTTATCAACGTATTAACTCTTACTTCTATCCTTATTACTATTATTATTATCGTAATAACTCTTATTTTTATCCTTATTTCTATTATTATTATCATTATAACTATTACTTTCAGCCATATTCCTATTTTTATTATGTAATAACTCATATTTTTATCCTTATTTCTATTATCATTATCGTAATAACTCTTATTTTTATCCTTATTCCTATTTTATCATCGTATTAACTCTTACTTTTATCCTTATTACTATTATTATTATCGTAATAGCTCTTACTTTTATCCTTATTACTATTATTATTATCGTAATAACTCTTATTTTTATCCTTATTTCTATTATTATTATCGTAATAACTCTTATTTTTATCCTTATAACTATTATTATTATCGTAATAACTCTTATTTTTGTCCTTATTCCTATTTTATCATCGTATTAACTCTTACTTTTATCCTTATTACTATTATTATTATCGTAATAACTCTTATTTTTATCCTTATTACAATTATTATTATCATTATAACTATTATTTTCAGCCTTATTCCTATTTTTATTATGTAATAACTCATATTTTTATCCTTATTTCTATTATTATTATCGTAATAACTCTTATTTTTATCCTTATAACTATTATTATTATCGTAATAACTCTTATTTTTGTCCTTATTCCTATTTTATCATCGTATTAACTCTTACTTTTATCCTTATTACTATTATTATTATCGTAATAACTCTTATTTTTATCCTTATTACAATTATTATTATCATTATAACTATTATTTTCAGCCTTATTCCTATTTTTATTATGTAATAACTCTTATTTTTATCCTTATTACTATTATTATTATCGTAATAACTATTATTTTCAGCCTTATCACTATTATTACTATATAAATAACACTTACTTTTATCCTTATCACTATTATTATTATCGTTATCACTCTTATTTTTATCCTTATTACTATTATTATTACTACCGTAATAACTATTACTTGCAGCCATATTCCTATTTTTATTATGTAATAACTCTTATTATTATCCTTATCACTATTATTATTATCGTAATGACTCTTATTTTTATCCTGATTACTATTATTATTATCGTAATAACTCTTATTTTTATCCTTATTCCTATTTTATCATCGTATTAACTCTTACTTTTATCCTTATTACTATTATTATTATCGTAATAACTCTTACTTTTATCCTTATTACTATTATTATTATCGTAATAACTCTTATTTTTATCCTTATTTCTATTATTATTATCGTAATAACTCTTATTTTTATCCTTATAACTATTATTATTATCGTAATAACTCTTATTTTTGTCCTTATTCCTATTTTATCATCGTATTAACTCTTACTTTTATCCTTATTACTATTATTATTATCGTAATAACTCTTATTTTTATCCTTATTACAATTATTATTATCATTATAACTATTATTTTCAGCCTTATTCCTATTTTTATTATGTAATAACTCATATTTTTATCCTTATTTCTATTATTATTATCGTAATAACTCTTATTTTTATCCTTATAACTATTATTATTATCGTAATAACTCTTATTTTTGTCCTTATTCCTATTTTATCATCGTATTAACTCTTACTTTTATCCTTATTACTATTATTATTATCGTAATAACTCTTATTTTTATCCTTATTACAATTATTATTATCATTATAACTATTATTTTCAGCCTTATTCCTATTTTTATTATGTAATAACTCATATTTTTATCCTTATTTCTATTATTATTATCGTAATAACTCTTATTTTTATCCTTATAACTATTATTATTATCGTAATAACTCTTATTTTGTCCTTATTCCTATTTTATCATCGTATTAACTCTTACTTTTATCCTTATTACTATTATTATTATCGTAATATCTCTTATTTTTATCCTTATTACTATTATTATTATCGTAATAACTCTTATTTTTATCCTTATTTCTATTATTATTATCATTATAACTATTACTTTCAGCGTTATTCCTATTTTTATCATGTAATAACTCTAATTTTTATCCTTGTCACTATTATTATTATCGTTATAACTAATGTTCTCAGCCTTATTCCCATTTTTATTATCGTAATAACTATTATTTCTATCCTTATTACTATTATTATCATCGTACTAACTCTTACTTTTATCCTTATTACCACTATTATTATCGTAATAACTCTTATTTTTATTCTTATTAATATTATTATTATCGTAGTAACTCTTATTTTTATCCTTATTACTATTATTATTATCGTAATAACTTATTTTTATCCTTATTACCATCATTATTATCATTATAACCATTATTTTCTGCCTTATTCCTATTTTTATTATGTAATAACTCTTATTTTTATCCTTATTTCTATTATTATTATCGTAATAACTCTTATTTTTATACTTATTCCGATTTTTATTATCGTAATAACTCTTATTTTTATCCTTATTTCTATTATTATTATCATTATAACTATTACTTTCAGCCTTATTCCTATTTTTATCATGTAATAACTCTTATTTTTATCCTTATTCCTATTTTTATTATCGTAATAACTCTCATTGTTATCCTAATTACTATTATTATTATCGTAATAACTATTATTTTCAGCCTTATCTCTATTATTATTATATAAATAACTCTTATTTTTATCCTTATTCGTATTTTATCAACGTATTAACTCTTACTTCTATCCTTATTACTATTATTATTATCGTAATAACTCTTATTTTTATCCTTATTTCTATTATTATTATCATTATAACTATTACTTTCAGCCATATTCCTATTTTTATTATGTAATAACTCATATTTTTATCCTTATTTCTATTATTATTATCGTAATAACTCTTATTTTTATCCTTATTCCTATTTTATCATCGTATTAACTCTTACTTTTATCCTTATTACTATTATTATTATCGTAATAACTCTTATTTTTATCCTTATTACTATTATTATTATCGTAATAACTCCTATTTTTATCCTTATTTCTATTATTATTATCATTATAACTATTACTTTCGGCCATATTCCTATTTTTATTATGTAATAACTCTTATTTTTATCCTTATTACTATTATTATTATCGTAATAACTATTATTTTCAGCCTCATCACTATTATTATTATATAAATAACACTTACTTTTATCTTTGTCACTATTATTATTATCGTTATCACTCTTATTTTTATCCTTATTACTATTATTACTATTGTAATAACTATTACTTGCAGCCATATTCCTATTTTTATTATGTAATAACTCTTATTTTTATCCTTATAACTATTATTATTATCGTAATAACTCTTATTTTGTCCTTATTCCTATTTTATCATCGTATTAACTCTTACTTTTATCCTTATTACTATTATTATTATCGTAATATCTCTTATTTTTATCCTTATTACTATTATTATTATCGTAATAACTCTTATTTTTATCCTTATTTCTATTATTATTATCATTATAACTATTACTTTCAGCGTTATTCCTATTTTTATCATGTAATAACTCTAATTTTTATCCTTGTCACTATTATTATTATCGTTATAACTAATGTTCTCAGCCTTATTCCCATTTTTATTATCGTAATAACTATTATTTCTATCCTTATTACTATTATTATCATCGTACTAACTCTTACTTTTATCCTTATTACCACTATTATTATCGTAATAACTCTTATTTTTATTCTTATTAATATTATTATTATCGTAGTAACTCTTATTTTTATCCTTATTACTATTATTATTATCGTAATAACTTATTTTTATCCTTATTACCATCATTATTATCATTATAACCATTATTTTCTGCCTTATTCCTATTTCTATTATGTAATAACTCTTATTTTTATCCTTATTTCTATTATTATTATCGTAATAACTCTTATTTTTATACTTATTCCGATTTTTATTATCGTAATAACTCTTATTTTTATCCTTATTTCTATTATTATTATCATTATAACTATTACTTTCAGCCTTATTCCTATTTTTATCATGTAATAACTCTTATTTTTATCCTTATTCCTATTTTTATTATCGTAATAACTCTCATTGTTATCCTAATTACTATTATTATTATCGTAATAACTATTATTTTCAGCCTTATCTCTATTATTATTATATAAATAACTCTTATTTTTATCCTTATTCGTATTTTATCAACGTATTAACTCTTACTTCTATCCTTATTACTATTATTATTATCGTAATAACTCTTATTTTTATCCTTATTTCTATTATTATTATCATTATAACTATTACTTTCAGCCATATTCCTATTTTTATTATGTAATAACTCATATTTTTATCCTTATTTCTATTATTATTATCGTAATAACTCTTATTTTTATCCTTATTCCTATTTTATCATCGTATTAACTCTTACTTTTATCCTTATTACTATTATTATTATCGTAATAACTCTTACTTTTATCCTTATTACTATTATTATTATCGTAATAACTCTTATTTTTATCCTTATTTCTATTATTATTATCGTAATAACCCTTATTTTTATCCTTATAACTATTATTATTATCGTAATAACTCTTATTTTTGTCCTTATTCCTATTTTATCATCGTATTAACTCTTACTTTTATCCTTATTACTATTATTATTATCGTAATAACTCTTATTTTTATCCTTATTACAATTATTATTATCATTATAACTATTATTTTCAGCCTTATTCCTATTTTTATTATGTAATAACTCATATTTTTATCCTTATTTCTATTATTATTATCGTAATAACTCTTATTTTTATCCTTATAACTATTATTATTATCGTAATAACTCTTATTTTTGTCCTTATTCCTATTTTATCATCGTATTAACTCTTACTTTTATCCTTATTACTATTATTATTATCGTAATAACTCTTATTTTTATCCTTATTACAATTATTATTATCATTATAACTATTACTTTCAGCCTTATTCCTATTTTTATTATGTAATAACTCTTATTTTTATCCTTATTACTATTATTATTATCGTAATAACTATTATTTTCAGCCTTATCACTATTATTACTATATAAATAACACTTACTTTTATCCTTATCACTATTATTATTATCGTTATCACTCTTATTTTTATCCTTATTACTATTATTATTACTACCGTAATAACTATTACTTGCAGCCATATTCCTATTTTTATTATGTAATAACTCTTATTATTATCCTTATCACTATTATTATTATCGTAATGACTCTTATTTTTATCCTGATTACTATTATTATTATCGTAATAACTCTTATTTTTATCCTTATTTCTATTATTATTATCATTATAACTATTATTTTGAGCCTTATTCCTATTTTTATCATGTAATAACTCTTATTTTTATCCTTATTTCTATTATTATTATCGTAATAACTCTTATTTTTATCCTTATAACTATTATTATTATCGTAATAACTCTTATTTTTGTCCTTATTCCTATTTTATCATCGTATTAACTCTTACTTTTATCCTTATTACTATTATTATTATCGTAATAACTCTTATTTTTATCCTTATTACAATTATTATTATCATTATAACTATTATTTTCAGCCTTATTCCTATTTTTATTATGTAATAACTCATATTTTTATCCTTATTTCTATTATTATTATCGTAATAACTCTTATTTTTATCCTTATAACTATTATTATTATCGTAATAACTCTTATTTTTGTCCTTATTCCTATTTTATCATCGTATTAACTCTTACTTTTATCCTTATTACTATTATTATTATCGTAATAACTCTTATTTTTATCCTTATTACTATTATTATTATCGTAACAACTCTTACTTTTATCCTTATTACTATTATTTATATCGTACTAACTCTTACTTTTATCCTTATTACCACTATTATTATCGTAATAACTCTTATTTTTATTCTTATTAATATTATTATTATCGTAGTAACTCTTATTTTTATCCTTATTACTATTATTATTATCGTAATAACTTATTTTTATCCTTATTACCATCATTATTATCATTATAACCATTATTATCTGCCTTATTCCTATTTTTATTATGTAATATCTCTTATTTTTATCCTTATTTCTATTATTATTATCGTAATAACTCTTATTTTTATACTTATTCCGATTTTTATTATCGTAATAACTCTTATTTTTATCCTTATTTCAATTATTATTATCATTATAACTATTACTTCCAGCCTTATTCCTATTTTTATCATGTAATAACTCTTATTTTTATCCTTATTCCTATTTTTATTATCGTAATAACTCTCATTGTTATCCTAATTACTATTATTATTATCGTAATAACTATTATTTTCAGCCTTATCACTATTATTATTATATAAATAACTCTTATTTTTACCCTTATTCCTATTTTATCATCGTATTAACTCTTACTTTTATCCTTATTACTACTATTATTATCGTAATAACTCTTATTTTTATTCTTATTAATATTATTATTATCGTAGTAACTCTTATTTTTATCCTTATTACTATTATTATTATCGTAATAACTCTTATTGTTATCTTAATTACTATTATTATTATCGTAATAACTATTATTTTCAGCCTTATCACTATTATTATTATATAAATAGCTCTTATTTTTATCCTTATTCCTATTTTATCATCGTATTAACTCTTACTTCTATCCTTATTACTATTATTATTATCGTAATAACTCTTATTTTTATCCTTATTTCTATTATTATTATCGTAATAACTCTTATTTTTATCCTTATAACTATTATTATTATCGTAATAACTCTTATTTTTATCCTTATTACTATTATTATTATCGTAATAACTCCTATTTTTATCCTTATTTCTATTATTATTATCATTATAACTATTACTTTCGGCCATATTCCTATTTTTATTATGTAATAACTCTTATTTTTATCCTTATTACTATTATTATTATCGTAATAACTATTATTTTCAGCCTCATCACTATTATTATTATATAAATAACACTTACTTTTATCCTTATCACTATTATTATTATCGTAATGACTCTTATTTTTATCCTGATTACTATTATTATTATCGTAATAACTCTTATTTTTGTCCTTATTCCTATTTTATCATCGTATTAACTCTTACTTTTATCCTTATTACTACTATTATTATCGTAATAACTCTTATTTTTATCCTTATTACTATTATTATTATCGTAATAACTCTTACTTTTATCCTTATTACTATTATTTATATCGTAGTAACTCTTACTTTTATCCTTATTTCTATTATTATTATCGTAATAACTCTTATTTTTATCCTTATAACTATTATTATTGTCGTAATAACTCTTATTTTTGTCCTTATTCCTATTTTATCATCGTATTAACTCCTACTTTTATCCTTATTACTATTATTATTATCGTAATAACTCTTATTTTTATCCTTATTTCTATTATTATTATCGTAACAACTCTTATTCTTATCCTTATTCCTATTTTATCATCGTATTAACTCTTACTTTTATCCTTATTACTATTATTATTATCGTAATAACTCTTATTTTTATCCTTATTACTATTATTATTATCGTAATAACTCCTATTTTTATCCTTATTTCTATTATCATTATCCTTATAACTATTACTTTCAGCCATATTCCTATTTTTATCATGTAATAACTCTTATTTTTATCCTTGTCACTATTATTATTATCGTTATAACTAATGTTCTCAGCCTTATTCCCATTTTTATTATCGTAATAACTATTATTTCTATCCTTATTACTATTATTATCATCGTACTAACTCTTACTTTTATCCTTATTACCACTATTATTATCGTAATAACTCTTATTTTTATTCTTATTAATATTATTATTATCGTAGTAACTCTTATTTTTATCCTTATTACTATTATTATTATCGTAATAACTCTTATTGTTATCTTAATTACTATTATTATTATCGTAATAACTATTATTTTCTGCCTTATCACTATTATTATTATATAAATAACTCTTATTTTTATCCTTATTCCTATTTTATCATCGTATTAACTCTTACTTCTATCCTTATTACTATTATCATTATCGTAATAACTCTTATTTTTATCCTTATTTCTATTATTATTATCGTAATAACTCTTATTTTTATCCTTATAACTATTATTATTATCGTAATAACTCTTATTTTTATCCTTATTACTATTATTATTATCGTAATAACTCCTATTTTTATCCTTATTTCTATTATTATTATCATTATAACTATTACTTTCGGCCATATTCCTACTTTTATTATGTAATAACTCTTATTTTTATCCTTATTACTATTATTATTATCGTAATAACTATTATTTTCAGCCTCATCACTATTATTATTATATAAATAACACTTACTTTTATCTTTGTCACTATTATTATTATCGTTATCACTCTTATTTTTATCCTTATTACTATTATTACTATTGTAATAACTATTACTTGCAGCCATATTCCTATTTTTATTATCGTAATAACTCTCATTGTTATCCTAATTACTATTATTATTATCGTAATAACTATTATTTTCAGCCTTATCTCTATTATTATTATATAAATAACTCTTATTTTTATCCTTATTCGTATTTTATCAACGTATTAACTCTTACTTCTATCCTTATTACTATTATTATTATCGTAATAACTCTTATTTTTATCCTTATTTCTATTATTATTATCATTATAACTATTACTTTCAGCCATATTCCTATTTTTATTATGTAATAACTCATATTTTTATCCTTATTTCTATTATTATTATCGTAATAACTCTTATTTTTATCCTTATTCCTATTTTATCATCGTATTAACTCTTACTTTTATCCTTATTACTATTATTATTATCGTAATAACTCTTACTTTTATCCTTATTACTATTATTATTATCGTAATAACTCTTATTTTTATCCTTATTTCTATTATTATTATCGTAATAACTCTTATTTTTATCCTTATAACTATTATTATTATCGTAATAACTCTTATTTTTGTCCTTATTCCTATTTTATCATCGTATTAACTCTTACTTTTATCCTTATTACTATTATTATTATCGTAATAACTCTTATTTTTATCCTTATTACAATTATTATTATCATTATAACTATTATTTTCAGCCTTATTCCTATTTTTATTATGTAATAACTCATATTTTTATCCTTATTTCTATTATTATTATCGTAATAACTCTTATTTTTATCCTTATAACTATTATTATTATCGTAATAACTCTTATTTTTGTCCTTATTCCTATTTT
>CAMAOD020000081.1:0-52647 GCA_945859595.2 Megachile willughbiella
CTTACTTTTATCCTTATTACTATTATTATTATCGTAATAACTATTATTTTTATCCTTACTTCTATTATCATTATTGTAATAACTCTTATTTTTATCCTTATGACTATTATTATTATCGTAATAACTCTTATGTTTGTCCTTATTCCTATTTTATCATCCTATTAACTCTTACTTTTATCCTTATTACTATTGTTATTATCGTTATAACTACTATTTTCAGCTATATTCCTATTCTTATTATGTAATAACTCTTATTTTTATCCTTATTTCTATTATTATTATCGTAATAACTCCTATTTTTATCCTTATTACTATTATTATTATCGTAATAACTATTATTTTTATCCTTATAACTATTATTATTATCGTAATAACTCTTACTTTTATCCTTATTACTATTATTATTATCGTAATAACTCTTATTTTTATCCTTATAACTATTATTATTATCGTATTAACTCTTACATTTATCCTTATGACTATTATTATTATCGTAATAACTCTTATTTTTATCCTTATTTCTGTTATTATTATCATTATAACTATTACTTGCAGCCATATTCCTATTTTTATTATGTAATAACTCTTACTTTTATCCTTGTTTCTATTATTATTATCGTAATAACTCTTATTTTTATCCTTATTACTATTATTATTATGATTATAACTATTACTTTCTGCCATATTCCTATTTTTATTATGTAATAACTCTTATTTTTATCCTTATTTCTATTATTATTATCGTAATAACTCTTATTTTTGTCCTTATAACTTTTATTATTATCGTAATAACACTTATTTTTGTCCTTATTCCTATTTTATCATCGGATTAACTCTTACTTTTATCCTTATTACTATTATTATTATCGTAATAACTCTTATTTTTGTCCTTATTCCTATTTTATCATCGTATTAACTCTTATTTTTATCCTTATTTCTATTATTTTTATCGTGGTAACTCTTATTTTTATCCTTATAACTATTATTATTATCGTAATAACTCTTATTCTTGTCCTTATTCCTATTTTATTATCGTATTAACTCTTACTTTTATCCTTATTACTATTATTATTATCGTAATAACTTTTATTTTTATCCTTATTTCTGTTATTATTATCATTATAACTATTACTTTCAGCCATATTCCTATTTTTATTATGTAATAACTCTTATTTTTATCCTTATTTCTATTATTATTATCGTAATAACTCTTATTTTTATCCTTATAACTATTATTATTATCGTAATAACTATTATTTTTGTCCTTATTCCTATTTTATCATCGTATTAACTCTTACTTTTATCCTTATTACTATTATTATTATCGTTATAACTCTTATTTTTATCCTTATTACTATTATTATTATGATTATAACTATTACTTTCAGCCATATTCCTATTTTTATTATGTAATAACTCTTATTTTTATCCTTATTTCTATTATTATTATCGTAATAACTCTTATTTTTGTCATTATTCCTATTTTATCATCGTATTAACTCTTACTTTTATCCTTATTACTATTATTATTATCGTAATAACTCTTATTTTTATCCTTATTTCTATTATTACTATCATTATAACCATTATTTTCAGCCTTATTCCTATTTTTATTATGTAATAACTCTTATTTTTGTCCTTATTCCTATTTTATCATTGTATTAAATCTTACTTTTATCCTTATTACTATTATTATTATCGTAATAACTCTTATTTTTGTCCTCATTCCTATTTTATCATCCTATTAACGCTTACTTTTATCCTTATTACTATTATTATTATCGTAATAACTATTATTTTTATCCTTATTTCTATTATCATTATTGTAATAACTCTTATTTTTATCCTTATTCCTATTTTTATTATCGTAATAACTCTTATTTTTGTCCTTATTCCTATTCTATCATCGTATTAACTCTTACATTTATCCTTATTACTATTATTATTATCGTTATAACTCTTATTTTTATCCTTATTACTATTATCATTATGATTATAACTATTACTTTCAGCCATATTCCTATTTTTATTATGTAATAACTCTTACTTTTATCCTTATTACTATTATTATTATCGTAATAACTCTTATTTTTGTCCTTATTCCTATTTTATCATCGTATTAACTCTTATTTTTATCCTTATTTCTATTATTTTTATCGTGGTAACTCTTATTTTTATCCTTATAACTATTATTATTATCGTAATAACTCTTATTCTTGTCCTTATTCCTATTTTATTATCGTATTAACTCTTACTTTTATCCTTATTACTATTATTATTATCGTAATAACTTTTATTTTTATCCTTATTTCTGTTATTATTATCATTATAACTATTACTTTCAGCCATATTCCTATTTTTATTATGTAATAACTCTTATTTTTATCCTTATTTCTATTATTATTATCGTAATAACTCTTATTTTTATCCTTATAACTATTATTATTATCGTAATAACTATTATTTTTGTCCTTATTCCTATTTTATCATCGTATTAACTCTTACTTTTATCCTTATTACTATTATTATTATCGTTATAACTCTTATTTTTATCCTTATTACTATTATTATTATGATTATAACTATTACCTTCAGCCATATTCCTATTTTTATTATGTAATAACTCTTATTTTTATCCTTATTTCTATTATTATTATCGTAATAACTCTTATTTTTGTCATTATTCCTATTTTATCATCGTATTAACTCTTACTTTTATCCTTATTACTATTATTATTATCGTAATAACTCTTATTTTTATCCTTATTTCTATTATTACTATCATTATAACCATTATTTTCAGCCTTATTCCTATTTTTATTATGTAATAACTCTTATTTTTGTCCTTATTCCTATTTTATCATTGTATTAAATCTTACTTTTATCCTTATTACTATTATTATTATCGTAATAACTCTTATTTTTGTCCTCATTCCTATTTTTATCATCCTATTAACGCTTACTTTTATCCTTATTACTATTATTATTATCGTAATAACTATTATTTTTATCCTTATTTCTATTATCATTATTGTAATAACTCTTATTTTTATCCTTATTCCTATTTTTATTATCGTAATAACTCTTATTTTTGTCCTTATTCCTATTCTATCATCGTATTAACTCTTACATTTATCCTTATTACTATTATTATTATCGTTATAACTCTTATTTTTATCCTTATTACTATTATCATTATGATTATAACTATTACTTTCAGCCATATTCCTATTTTTATTATGTAATAACTCTTATTTTTATCCTTATTTCTATTATTATTATCGTAATAACTCTTATTTTTGTCCTTATTCCTATTTTATCATCGTATTAACTCTTACTTTTATCCTTATTACTATTATTATTATGATTATAACTATTACTTTCAGCCATATTCCTATTCTTGTTATGTAATAACTCTTATTTTTATCCTTATTTCTATTATTATTATCGTAATAACTCCTATTTTTATCCTTATTACTATTATTATTATCGTAATAACTATTATTTTTATCCTTATAACTATTATTATTATCGTAATAACTCTTACTTTTATCCTTATTACTATTATTATTATCGTAATAACTCTTATTTTTATCCTTATAACTATTATTATTATCGTATTAACTCTTACATTTATCCTTATTACTATTATTATTATCGTAATAACTCTTATTTTTATCCTTATTTCTGTTATTATTATCATTATAACTATTACTTGCAGCCATATTCCTATTTTTATTATGTAATAACTCTTATTTTTATCCTTGTTTCTATTATTATTATCGTAATAACTCTTATTTTTATCCTTATTACTATTATTATTATGATTATAACTATTACTTTCTGCCATATTCCTATTTTTATTATGTAATAACTCTTATTTTTATCCTTATTTCTATTATTATTATCGTAATAACTCTTATTTTTGTCCTTATTCCTATTTTATCATCGTATTAACTCTTACTTTTATCCTTATTACTATTATTATTATCGTAATAACTCTTATTTTTATCCTTATTTCTATTATTGTTATCATTATAACCATTATTTTCAGCCTTATTCCTGTTTTTATTATGTAATAGCTCTTATTTTTATCCTTATTACTATTATTATTATCGTTATAACTCTTATTTTTATTCTTATTACTATTATTATTATGATTATAACTATTACTTTCAGCCATATTCCTATTTTTATTATGTAATAACTCTTATTTTTATCCTTATTTC
Organism: Megachile willughbiella; assembly: GCA_945859595.2. Classification (NCBI taxonomy): domain Eukaryota; kingdom Metazoa; phylum Arthropoda; class Insecta; order Hymenoptera; family Megachilidae; genus Megachile; species Megachile willughbiella. Next base: position 4,230 of record CAMAOD020000081.1, read on the forward strand.
TATTATTATTATCGTAATAACTCTTATTCTTGTCCTTATTCCTATTTTATTATCGTATTAACTCTTACTTTTATCCTTATTACTATTATTATTATCGTAATAACTTTTATTTTTATCCTTATTTCTGTTATTATTATCATTATAACTATTACTTTCAGCCATATTCCTATTTTTATTATGTAATAACTCTTATTTTTATCCTTATTTCTATTATTATTATCGTAATAACTCTTATTTTTATCCTTATAACTATTATTATTATCGTAATAACTCTTATTTTTGTCCTTATTCCTATTTTATCATCGTATTAATTCTTACTTTTATCCTTATTACTAGTATTATTATCGTAATAACTATTATTTTTATCCTTATTTCTATTATTATTATTGTAATAACTCTTATTTTTATCCTTATTTCTATTATTATTATCGTAATAACTCTTATTTTTGTCCTTATTCCTATTTTATCATCGTATTAACTCTTACTTTTATCCTTATTACTATTATTATTATCGTAATAACTCTTATTTTTATCCTTATTTCTATTATTATTATCATTATAACCATTATTTTCAGCCTTATTCCTCTTTTTATTATGTAATAGCTCTTATTTTTATCCTTATTACTATTATTATTATCGTAATAACTCTTATTTTTATCCTTATTTCTATTATTATTATCGTAATAACTCCTATTTTTATCCTTATTACTATTATTATTATCATTTTAACCACTATTTTCAGCCTTACTCCTATTTTTATTATGTAATAACTCTTATTTTTATCCTTATTACTATAATTATTATCGTACTAACTCTTATTTTTATCCTTATTCCTATTTTTATTATCGTAATAACTCTTACTTTTATCCTTATAACTATTATTATTATCGTAATAACTTTTATTTTTATCCTTATTACTATTATTATTATCGTAATATCTCTTATTTTTATCCTTATTTCTATTATTATTATCGTAATAACTCTTATTTTTATCCTTATAACTATTATTATTATCGTAATAACTCTTATTTTTATCCTTATTACTATTATATTATCGTTATAACTCTTATTTTTGTCCTTATTCCTATTTTATCATCGTATTAACTCTTATTTTTTATCCTTATTTCTATTATTTTTATCGTGGTAACTCTTATTTTTATCCTTATAACTATTATTATTATCGTAATAACTCTTATTCTTGTCCTTATTCCTATTTTATTATCGTATTAACTCTTACTTTTATCCTTATTACTATTATTATTATCGTAATAACTTTTATTTTTATCCTTATTTCAGTTATTATTATCATTATAACTATTACTTTCAGCCATATTCCTATTTTTATTATGTAATAACTCTTATTTTATCCTTATTTCTATTATTATTATCGTAATAACTCTTATTTTTATCCTTATAACTATTATTATTATCCTAATAACTCTTATTTTTATCCTTATTCCTATTTTTATTATCGTAATAACTCTTATTTTTGTCCTTATTCCTATTCTATCATCGTATTAACTCTTACTTTTATCCTTATTACTATTATTATTATCGTTATAACTCTTATTTTTATCCTTATTACTATTATTATTATGATTATAACTATTACTTTCAGCCATATTCCTATTTTTATTATGTAATAACTCTTATTTTTATCCTTATTTCTATTATTATTATCATTATAACCATTATTTTCAGCCTTATTCCTATTTTTATTATGTAATAACTCTTATTTTTTGTCCTTATTCCTATTTTATCATCGTATTAAATCTTACTTTTATCCTGATTACTATTATTATTATCGTAATAACTCTTATTTTTGTCCTTATTCCTATTTTATCATCCTATTAACGCTTACTTTTATCCTTATTACTATTATTATTATCGTAATAACTATTATTTTTATCCTTACTTCTATTATCATTATTGTAATAACTCTTATTTTTATCCTTATGACTATTATTATTATCGTAATAACTCTTATGTTTTGTCCTTATTCCTATTTATCATCCTATTAACTCTTACTTTTATCCTTATTACTATTGTTATTATCGTTATAACTACTATTTTCAGCTATATTCCTATTCTTATTATGTAATAACTCTTATTTTTATCCTTATTTCTATTATTATTATCGTAATAACTCCTATTTTTATCCTTATTACTATTATTATTATCGTAATAACTATTATTTTATCCTTATAACTATTATTATTATCGTAATAACTCTTACTTTTATCCTTATTACTATTATTATTATCGTAATAACTCTTAATTTTATCCTTATAACTATTATTATTATCGTATTAACTCTTACATTTATCCTTATGACGTATTATTATTATCGTAATAACTCTTATTTTTATCCTTATTTCTGTTATTATTATCATTATACTATTACTTGCAGCCATATTCCTATTTTTATTATGTAATAACTCTACTTTTATCCTTGTTTCTATTATTATTATCGTAATAACTCTTATTTTTATCCTTATTACTATTATTATTATGATTATAACTATTACTTTCTGCCATATTCCTATTTTTATTATGTAATAACTCTTATTTTTATCCTTATTTCTATTATTATTATCGTAATAACTCTTATTTTTGTCCTTATAACTTTTATTATTATCGTAATAACACTTATTTTTGTCCTTATTCCTATTTTATCATCGGATTAACTCTTACTTTTATCCTTATTACTATTATTATTATCGTAATAACTCTTATTTTTGTCCTTATTCCTATTTTATCATCGTATTAACTCTTATTTTTATCCTTATTTCTATTATTTTTATCGTGGTAACTCTTATTTTTATCCTTATAACTATTATTATTATCGTAATAACTCTTATTCTTGTCCTTATTCCTATTTTATTATCGTATTAACTCTTACTTTTATCCTTATTACTATTATTATTATCGTAATAACTTTTATTTTTATCCTTATTTCTGTTATTATTATCATTATAACTATTACTTTCAGCCATATTCCTATTTTTATTATGTAATAACTCTTATTTTTATCCTTATTTCTATTATTATTATCGTAATAACTCTTATTTTTATCCTTATAACTATTATTATTATCGTAATAACTATTATTTTTGTCCTTATTCCTATTTTATCATCGTATTAACTCTTACTTTTATCCTTATTACTATTATTATTATCGTTATAACTCTTATTTTTATCCTTATTACTATTATTATTATGATTATAACTATTACTTTCAGCCATATTCCTATTTTTATTATGTTATAACTCTTATTTTTATCCTTATTTCTATTATTATTATCGTAATAACTCTTATTTTTGTCATTATTCCTATTTTATCATCGTATTAACTCTTACTTTTATCCTTATTACTATTATTATTATCGTAATAACTCTTATTTTTATCCTTATTTCTATTATTACTATCATTATAACCATTATTTTCAGCCTTATTCCTATTTTTATTATGTAATAACTCTTATTTTTGTCCTTATTCCTATTTTATCATTGTATTAAATCTTACTTTTATCCTTATTACTATTATTATTATCGTAATAACTCTTATTTTTGTCCTCATTCCTATTTTATCATCCTATTAACGCTTACTTTTATCCTTATTACTATTATTATTATCGTAATAACTATTATTTTTATCCTTATTTCTATTATCATTATTGTAATAACTGTTATTTTTATCCTTATTCCTATTTTTATTATCGTAATAACTCTTATTTTTGTCCTTATTCCTATTCTATCATCGTATTAACTCTTACATTTATCCTTATTACTATTATTATTATCGTTATAACTCTTATTTTTATCCTTATTACTATTATCATTATGATTATAACTATTACTTTCAGCCATATTCCTATTTTTATTATGTAATAACTCTTATTTTTATCCTTATTTCTATTATTATTATCGTAATAACTCTTATTTTTGTCCTTATTCCTATTTTATCATCGTATTAACTCTTACTTTTATCCTTATTACTATTATTATTATGATTATAACTATTACTTTCAGCCATATTCCTATTCTTGTTATGTAATAACTCTTATTTTTATCCTTATTTCTATTATTATTATCGTAATAACTCCTATTTTTATCCTTATTACTATTATTATTATCGTAATAACTATTATTTTTATCCTTATAACTATTATTATTATCGTAATAACTCTTACTTTTATCCTTATTACTACTATTATTATCGTAATAACTCTTATTTTTATCCTTATAACTATTATTATTATCGTATTAACTCTTACATTTATCCTTATTACTATTATTATTATCGTAATAACTCTTATTTTTATCCTTATTTCTGTTATTATTATCATTATAACTATTACTTGCAGCCATATTCCTATTTTTATTATGTAATAACTCTTATTTTTATCCTTGTTTCTATTATTATTATCGTAATAACTCTTATTTTTATCCTTATTACTATTATTATTATGATTATAACTATTACTTTCTGCCATATTCCTATTTTTATTATGTAATAACTCTTATTTTTATCCTTATTTCTATTATTATTATCGTAATAACTCTTATTTTTGTCCTTATTCCTATTTTATCATCGTATTAACTCTTACTTTTATCCTTATTACTATTATTATTATCGTAATAACTCTTATTTTTATCCTTATTTCTATTATTGTTATCATTATAACCATTATTTTCAGCCTTATTCCTGTTTTTATTATGTAATAGCTCTTATTTTTATCCTTATTACTATTATTATTATCGTTATAACTCTTATTTTTATTCTTATTACTATTATTATTATGATTATAACTATTACTTTCAGCCATATTCCTATTTTTATTATGTAATAACTCTTATTTTTATCCTTATTTCTATTATTATTATCGTAATAACTCTTATTTTTGTCCTTATTCCTATTTTATCATCGTATTAACTCTTACTTTTATCCTTATTACTATTATTATTATGATTATAACTATTACTTTCAGCCATATTCCTATTCTTGGTATGTAATAACTCTTATTTTTATCCTTATTTCTATTATTATTATCGTAATAACTCCTATTTTTATCCTTATTACTATTATTATTATCGTAATAACTATTATTTTTATCCTTATAACTATTATTATTATCGTAATAACTCTTACTTTTATCCTTATTACTATTATTATTATCGTAATAACTCTTATTTTTATCCTTATAACTATTATTATTATCGTATTAACTCTTACATTTATCCTTATTACTATTATTATTATCGTAATAACTCTTATTTTTATCCTTATTTCTGTTATTATTATCATTATAACTATTACTTGCAGCCACATTCCTATTTTTATTATGTAACAACTCTTATTTTTATCCTTGTTTCTATTATTATTATCGTAATAACTCTTATTTTTATCTTTATTACTATTATTATTATGATTATAACTCTTATTTTTATCTTTATTACTATTATTATTATGATTATAACTATTACTTTCTGCCATATTCCTATTTTTATTATGTAATAACTCTTATTTTTATCCTTATTTCTATTATTATTATCGTAATAACTCTTATTTTTGTCCTTATTCCTATTTTATCATCGTATTAACTCTTACTTTTATCCTTATTACTATTATTATTATCGTAATAACTCTTATTTTTATCCTTATTTCTATTATTATTATCATTATAACCATTATTTTCAGCCTTATTCCTCTTTTTATTATGTAATAGCTCTTATTTTTATCCTTATTACTATTATTATTATCGTAATAACTCTTATTTTTATCCTTATTTCTATTATTATTATCGTAATAACTCCTATTTTTATCCTTATTACTATTATTATTATCATTTTAACCACTATTTTCAGCCTTACTCCTATTTTTATTATGTAATAACTCTTATTTTTATCCTTATTACTATAATTATTATCGTACTAACTCTTATTTTTATCCTTATTCCTATTTTTATTATCGTAATAACTCTTACTTTTATCCTTATAACTATTATTATTATCGTAATAACTTTTATTTTTATCCTTATTACTATTATTATTATCGTAATATCTCTTATTTTTATCCTTATTTCTATTATTATTATCGTAATAACTCTTATTTTTATCCTTATAACTATTATTATTATCGTAATAACTCTTATTTTTATCCTTATTCCTATTTTTATTATCGTAATAACTCTTATTTTTATCCTTATAACTATTATTATTATCCTAATAACTCTTATTTTTATCCTTATTTCTATTATTATTATCATTATAACCATTATTTTCAGCCTTATTCCTATTTTTATTATGTAATAACTCTTATTTTTATCCTTATTACTAGTATTATTATCGTAATAACTCTTATTTTTATCCTTATTCCTATTTTTATTATCGTAACAACTCTTATTTTTATCCTTACTACTATTATTATTATCGTAATAACTCTTCTTTTTATCCTTATTCCTATTTTTATTATCGTAATAACTTTTATTTTTATCCTTATTTCTATTATTATTATCGTAATAAGTCTTATTTTTATCCTTATAACTATTATTATTATCGTAATAACTCTTATTTTTGTCCTTATTCCTATTTTATCATCGTATTAATTCTTACTTTTATCCTTATTACTATAATTATTATCGTACTAACTCTTATTTCTATCCTTACTACTATTATTATTATCGTAATAACTCTTATTTTTATCCTTATTCCTATTTTTATTGTCGTAATAACTTTTATTTTTATCCTTATTTCTATTATTATTATTGTAATAACTCTTATTTTTATCCTTATAACTATTATTATTATCGTAATAACTCTTATATTTGTCCTTATTCCTATTTTACCATCGTATTAACTCTTACTTTTATCCTTATTACTATTATTATTATCGTAATAACTCTTATTTCTATCCTTATTTCTATTATTTTTATCATTTAAACCATTATTTTCAGCCTTACTCCTATTTTTATTATGTAATAACTCTTATTTTTATCCTTATTACTATAATTATTATCGTACTAACTCTTATTTTTATCCTTATTCCTATTTTTATTATCGTAATAACTCTTATTTTTATCCTTATAACTATTATTATTATCGTAATAACTATTATTTTTATCCTTACTTCTATTATCATTATTGTAATAACTCTTATTTTTATCCTTATGACTATTATTATTATCGTAATAAATCTTATGTTTGTCCTTATTCCTATTTTATCATTCTATTAACTCCTACTTTTATCCTTATTACTATTGTTATTATCGTTATAACTACTATTTTCAGCCATATTCCTATTCTTATTATGTAATAACTCTTATTTTTATCCTTATTTCTATTATTATTATCGTAATAACTCGTATTTTTATCCTTATTACTATTACTATTATCGTAATAACTATTATTTTTATCCTTATAACTATTATTATTATCGTAATAACTCTTACTTTTATCCTTATTACTATTATTATTATCGTAATAACTCTTATTTTTATCCTTATTTCTGTTATTATTATCATTATAACTGTTACTTGCAACCATATTCCTATTTTTATCATGTAATAACACTTATTTTTATCCTTATTTCTATTATTATTATCGTAATAACTCTTATTTTTATCCTTATTACTATTATTATTATGATTATAACTATTACTTTCAGCCTTATTCCTATTTTTATTATGTAATAACTCTTATTTTTATCCTTATTTCTATTATTATTATCGTAATAACTCTTATTTTTGTCCTTGTTCCTATTTTACCATCGTATTAACTCTTACTTTTATCCTTATTTCTATTATTATTATCGTAATAACTCCTATTTTTATCCTTATTTCTATTATTATTATCGTAATAACTCTTATTTTTATCCTTATAACTTTTATTATTATCGTAATAACACTTATTTTTGTCCTTATTCCTATTTTATCATCGGATTAACTCTTACTTTTATCCTTATTACTATTACTATTATCGTAATAACTCTTATTTTTGTCCTTATTCCTATTTTATCATCGTATTAACTCTTATTTTTATCCTTATTTCTATTATTTTTATCGTGGTAACTCTTATTTTTATCCTTATAACTATTATTATTATCGTAATAACTCTTATTCTTGTCCTTATTCCTATTTTATTATCGTATTAACTCTTACTTTTATCCTTATTACTATTATTATTATCGTAATAACTTTTATTTTTATCCTTATTTCTGTTATTATTATCATTATAACTATTACTTTCAGCCATATTCCTATTTTTATTATGTAATAACTCTTATTTTTATCCTTATTTCTATTATTATTATCGTAATAACTCTTATTTTTATCCTTATAACTATTATTATTATCCTAATAACTCTTATTTTTATCCTTATTCCTATTTTTATTATCGTAATAACTCTTATTTTTGTCCTTATTCCTATTCTATCATCGTATTAACTCTTACTTTTATCCTTATTACTATTATTATTATCGTTATAACTCTTATTTTTATCCTTATTACTATTATTATTATGATTATAACTATTACTTTCAGCCATATTCCTATTTTTATTATGTAATAACTCTTATTTTTATCCTTATTTCTATTATTATTATCATTATAACCATTATTTTCAGCCTTATTCCTATTTTTATTATGTAATAACTCTTATTTTTGTCCTTATTCCTATTTTATCATCGTATTAAATCTTACTTTTATCCTGATTACTATTATTATTATCGTAATAACTCTTATTTTTGTCCTTATTCCTATTTTATCATCCTATTAACGCTTACTTTTATCCTTATTACTATTATTATTATCGTAATAACTATTATTTTTATCCTTACTTCTATTATCATTATTGTAATAACTCTTATTTTTATCCTTATGACTATTATTATTATCGTAATAACTCTTATGTTTGTCCTTATTCCTATTTTATCATCCTATTAACTCTTACTTTTATCCTTATTACTATTGTTATTATCGTTATAACTACTATTTTCAGCTATATTCCTATTCTTATTATGTAATAACTCTTATTTTTATCCTTATTTCTATTATTATTATCGTAATAACTCCTATTTTTATCCTTATTACTATTATTATTATCGTAATAACTATTATTTTTATCCTTATAACTATTATTATTATCGTAATAACTCTTACTTTTATCCTTATTACTATTATTATTATCGTAATAACTCTTATTTTTATCCTTATAACTATTATTATTATCGTATTAACTCTTACATTTATCCTTATGACTATTATTATTATCGTAATAACTCTTATTTTTATCCTTATTTCTGTTATTATTATCATTATAACTATTACTTGCAGCCATATTCCTATTTTTATTATGTAATAACTCTTACTTTTATCCTTGTTTCTATTATTATTATCGTAATAACTCTTATTTTTATCCTTATTACTATTATTATTATGATTATAACTATTACTTTCTGCCATATTCCTATTTTTATTATGTAATAACTCTTATTTTTATCCTTATTTCTATTATTATTATCGTAATAACTCTTATTTTTGTCCTTATTCCTATTTTATCATCGTATTAACTCTTACTTTTATCCTTATTACTATTATTATTATCGTAATAACTCTTATTTTTATCCTTATTTCTATTATTATTATCATTATAACCATTATTTTCAGCCTTATTCCTCTTTTTATTATGTAATAGCTCTTATTTTTATCCTTATTACTATTATTATTATCGTAATAACTCTTATTTTTATCCTTATTTCTATTATTATTATCGTAATAACTCCTATTTTTATCCTTATTACTATTATTATTATCATTTTAACCACTATTTTCAGCCTTACTCCTATTTTTATTATGTAATAACTCTTATTTTTATCCTTATTACTATAATTATTATCGTACTAACTCTTATTTTTATCCTTATTCCTATTTTTATTATCGTAATAACTCTTACTTTTATCCTTATAACTATTATTATTATCGTAATAACTTTTATTTTTATCCTTATTACTATTATTATTATCGTAATATCTCTTATTTTTATCCTTATTTCTATTATTATTATCGTAATAACTCTTATTTTTATCCTTATAACTATTATTATTATCGTAATAACTCTTATTTTTATCCTTATTCCTATTTTTATTATCGTAATAACTCTTATTTTTATCCTTATAACTATTATTATTATCCTAATAACTCTTATTTTTATCCTTATTTCTATTATTATTATCATTATAACCATTATTTTCAGCCTTATTCCTATTTTTATTATGTAATAACTCTTATTTTTATCCTTATTACTAGTATTATTATCGTAATAACTCTTATTTTTATCCTTATTCCTATTTTTATTATCGTAACAACTCTTATTTTTGTCCTTATTCCTATTTTATCATCGTATTAACTCTTACTTTTATCCTTATTACTATTATTATTATCGTAATAACTCTTATTTTTATCCTTATTTCTATTATTATTATCATTATAACCATTATTTTCAGCCTTATTCCTCTTTTTATTATGTAATAGCTCTTATTTTTATCCTTATTACTATTATTATTATCGTAATAACTCTTATTTTTATCCTTATTTCTATTATTATTATCGTAATAACTCCTATTTTTATCCTTATTACTATTATTATTATCATTTTAACGACTATTTTCAGCCTTACTCCTATTTTTATTATGTAATAACTCTTATTTTTATCCTTATTACTATAATTATTATCGTACTAACTCTTATTTTTATCCTTATTCCTATTTTTATTATCGTAATAACTCTTACTTTTATCCTTATAACTATTATTATTATCGTAATAACTTTTATTTTTATCCTTATTACTATTATTATTATCGTAATATCTCTTATTTTTATCCTTATTTCTATTATTATTATCGTAATAACTCTTATTTTTATCCTTATAACTATTATTATTATCGTAATAACTCTTATTTTTATCCTTATTACTATTATTATTATCGTTATAACTCTTATTTTTGTCCTTATTCCTATTTTATCATCGTATTAACTCTTATTTTTATCCTTATTTCTATTATTTTTATCGTGGTAACTCTTATTTTTATCCTTATAACTATTATTATTATCGTAATAACTCTTATTCTTGTCCTTATTCCTATTTTATTATCGTATTAACTCTTACTTTTATCCTTATTACTATTATTATTATCGTAATAACTTTTATTTTTATCCTTATTTCAGTTATTATTATAATTATAACTATTACTTTCAGCCATATTCCTATTTTTATTATGTAATAACTCTTATTTTTATCCTTATTTCTATTATTATTATCGTAATAACTCTTATTTTTATCCTTATAACTATTATTATTATCCTAATAACTCTTATTTTTATCCTTATTCCTATTTTTATTATCGTAATAACTCTTATTTTTGTCCTTATTCCTATTCTATCATCGTATTAACTCTTACTTTTATCCTTATTACTATTATTATTATCGTTATAACTCTTATTTTTATCCTTATTACTATTATTATTATGATTATAACTATTACTTTCAGCCATATTCCTATTTTTATTATGTAATAACTCTTATTTTTATCCTTATTTCTATTATTATTATCATTATAACCATTATTTTCAGCCTTATTCCTATTTTTATTATGTAATAACTCTTATTTTTGTCCTTATTCCTATTTTATCATCGTATTAAATCTTACTTTTATCCTGATTACTATTATTATTATCGTAATAACTCTTATTTTTGTCCTTATTCCTATTTTATCATCCTATTAACGCTTACTTTTATCCTTATTACTATTATTATTATCGTAATAACTATTATTTTTATCCTTACTTCTATTATCATTATTGTAATAACTCTTATTTTTATCCTTATGACTATTATTATTATCGTAATAACTCTTATGTTTGTCCTTATTCCTATTTTATCATCCTATTAACTCTTACTTTTATCCTTATTACTATTGTTATTATCGTTATAACTACTATTTTCAGCTATATTCCTATTCTTATTATGTAATAACTCTTATTTTTATCCTTATTTCTATTATTATTATCGTAATAACTCCTATTTTTATCCTTATTACTATTATTATTATCGTAATAACTATTATTTTTATCCTTATAACTATTATTATTATCGTAATAACTCTTACTTTTATCCTTATTACTATTATTATTATCGTAATAACTCTTATTTTTATCCTTATAACTATTATTATTATCGTATTAACTCTTACATTTATCCTTATGACTATTATTATTATCGTAATAACTCTTATTTTTATCCTTATTTCTGTTATTATTATCATTATAACTATTACTTGCAGCCATATTCCTATTTTTATTATGTAATAACTCTTACTTTTATCCTTGTTTCTATTATTATTATCGTAATAACTCTTATTTTTATCCTTATTACTATTATTATTATGATTATAACTATTACTTTCTGCCATATTCCTATTTTTATTATGTAATAACTCTTATTTTTATCCTTATTTCTATTATTATTATCGTAATAACTCTTATTTTTGTCCTTATAACTTTTATTATTATCGTAATAACACTTATTTTTGTCCTTATTCCTATTTTATCATCGGATTAACTCTTACTTTTATCCTTATTACTATTATTATTATCGTAATAACTCTTATTTTTGTCCTTATTCCTATTTTATCATCGTATTAACTCTTATTTTTATCCTTATTTCTATTATTTTTATCGTGGTAACTCTTATTTTTATCCTTATAACTATTATTATTATCGTAATATCTCTTATTCTTGTCCTTATTCCTATTTTATTATCGTATTAACTCTTACTTTTATCCTTATTACTATTATTATTATCGTAATAACTTTTATTTTTATCCTTATTTCTGTTATTATTATCATTATAACTATTACTTTCAGCCATATTCCTATTTTTATTATGTAATAACTCTTATTTTTATCCTTATTTCTATTATTATTATCGTAATAACTCTTATTTTTATCCTTATAACTATTATTATTATCGTAATAACTATTATTTTTGTCCTTATTCCTATTTTATCATCGTATTAACTCTTACTTTTATCCTTATTACTATTATTATTATCGTTATAACTCTTATTTTTATCCTTATTACTATTATTATTATGATTATAACTATTACTTTCAGCCATATTCCTATTTTTATTATGTAATAACTCTTATTTTTATCCTTATTTCTATTATTATTATCGTAATAACTCTTATTTTTGTCATTATTCCTATTTTATCATCGTATTAACTCTTACTTTTATCCTTATTACTATTATTATTATCGTAATAACTCTTATTTTTATCCTTATTTCTATTATTACTATCATTATAACCATTATTTTCAGCCTTATTCCTATTTTTATTATGTAATAACTCTTATTTTTGTCCTTATTCCTATTTTATCATTGTATTAAATCTTACTTTTATCCTTATTACTATTATTATTATCGTAATAACTCTTATTTTTGTCCTCATTCCTATTTTATCATCCTATTAACGCTTACTTTTATCCTTATTACTATTATTATTATCGTAATAACTATTATTTTTATCCTTATTTCTATTATCATTATTGTAATAACTCTTATTTTTATCCTTATTCCTATTTTTATTATCGTAATAACTCTTATTTTTGTCCTTATTCCTATTCTATCATCGTATTAACTCTTACATTTATCCTTATTACTATTATTATTATCGTTATAACTCTTATTTTTATCCTTATTACTATTATCATTATGATTATAACTATTACTTTCAGCCATATTCCTATTTTTATTATGTAATAACTCTTATTTTTATCCTTATTTCTATTATTATTATCGTAATAACTCTTATTTTTGTCCTTATTCCTATTTTATCATCGTATTAACTCTTACTTTTATCCTTATTACTATTATTATTATGATTATAACTATTACTTTCAGCCATATTCCTATTCTTGTTATGTAATAACTCTTATTTTTATCCTTATTTCTATTATTATTATCGTAATAACTCCTATTTTTATCCTTATTACTATTATTATTATCGTAATAACTATTATTTTTATCCTTATAACTATTATTATTATCGTAATAACTCTTACTTTTATCCTTATTACTATTATTATTATCGTAATAACTCTTATTTTTATCCTTATAACTATTATTATTATCGTATTAACTCTTACATTTATCCTTATTACTATTATTATTATCGTAATAACTCTTATTTTTATCCTTATTTCTGTTATTATTATCATTATAACTATTACTTGCAGCCATATTCCTATTTTTATTATGTAATAACTCTTATTTTTATCCTTGTTTCTATTATTATTATCGTAATAACTCTTATTTTTATCCTTATTACTATTATTATTATGATTATAACTATTACTTTCTGCCATATTCCTATTTTTATTATGTAATAACTCTTATTTTTATCCTTATTTCTATTATTATTATCGTAATAACTCTTATTTTTGTCCTTATTCCTATTTTATCATCGTATTAACTCTTACTTTTATCCTTATTACTATTATTATTATCGTAATAACTCTTATTTTTATCCTTATTTCTATTATTGTTATCATTATAACCATTATTTTCAGCCTTATTCCTGTTTTTATTATGTAATAGCTCTTATTTTTATCCTTATTACTATTATTATTATCGTTATAACTCTTATTTTTATTCTTATTACTATTATTATTATGATTATAACTATTACTTTCAGCCATATTCCTATTTTTATTATGTAATAACTCTTATTTTTATCCTTATTTCTATTATTATTATCGTAATAACTCTTATTTTTATCCTTATAACTATTATTATTATCGTAATAACTATTATTTTTGTCCTTATTCCTATTTTATCATCGTATTAACTCTTACTTTTATCCTTATTACTATTATTATTATCGTTATAACTCTTATTTTTATCCTTATTACTATTATTATTATGATTATAACTATTACTTTCAGCCATATTCCTATTTTTATTATGTAATAACTCTTATTTTTATCCTTATTTCTATTATTATTATCGTAATAACTCTTATTTTTGTCATTATTCCTATTTTATCATCGTATTAACTCTTACTTTTATCCTTATTACTATTATTATTATCGTAATAACTCTTATTTTTATCCTTATTTCTATTATTACTATCATTATAACCATTATTTTCAGCCTTATTCCTATTTTTATTATGTAATAACTCTTATTTTTGTCCTTATTCCTATTTTATCATTGTATTAAATCTTACTTTTATCCTTATTACTATTATTATTATCGTAATAACTCTTATTTTTGTCCTCATTCCTATTTTATCATCCTATTAACGCTTACTTTTATCCTTATTACTATTATTATTATCGTAATAACTATTATTTTTATCCTTATTTCTATTATCATTATTGTAATAACTCTTATTTTTATCCTTATTCCTATTTTTATTATCGTAATAACTCTTATTTTTGTCCTTATTCCTATTCTATCATCGTATTAACTCTTACATTTATCCTTATTACTATTATTATTATCGTTATAACTCTTATTTTTATCCTTATTACTATTATCATTATGATTATAACTATTACTTTCAGCCATATTCCTATTTTTATTATGTAATAACTCTTATTTTTATCCTTATTTCTATTATTATTATCGTAATAACTCTTATTTTTGTCCTTATTCCTATTTTATCATCGTATTAACTCTTACTTTTATCCTTATTACTATTATTATTATGATTATAACTATTACTTTCAGCCATATTCCTATTCTTGTTATGTAATAACTCTTATTTTTATCCTTATTTCTATTATTATTATCGTAATAACTCCTATTTTTATCCTTATTACTATTATTATTATCGTAATAACTATTATTTTTATCCTTATAACTATTATTATTATCGTAATAACTCTTACTTTTATCCTTATTACTATTATTATTATCGTAATAACTCTTATTTTTATCCTTATAACTATTATTATTATCGTATTAACTCTTACATTTATCCTTATTACTATTATTATTATCGTAATAACTCTTATTTTTATCCTTATTTCTGTTATTATTATCATTATAACTATTACTTGCAGCCATATTCCTATTTTTATTATGTAATAACTCTTATTTTTATCCTTGTTTCTATTATTATTATCGTAATAACTCTTATTTTTATCCTTATTACTATTATTATTATGATTATAACTATTACTTTCTGCCATATTCCTATTTTTATTATGTAATAACTCTTATTTTTATCCTTATTTCTATTATTATTATCGTAATAACTCTTATTTTTGTCCTTATTCCTATTTTATCATCGTATTAACTCTTACTTTTATCCTTATTACTATTATTATTATCGTAATAACTCTTATTTTTATCCTTATTTCTATTATTGTTATCATTATAACCATTATTTTCAGCCTTATTCCTGTTTTTATTATGTAATAGCTCTTATTTTTATCCTTATTACTATTATTATTATCGTTATAACTCTTATTTTTATTCTTATTACTATTATTATTATGATTATAACTATTACTTTCAGCCATATTCCTATTTTTATTATGTAATAACTCTTATTTTTATCCTTATTTCTATTATTATTATCGTAATAACTCTTATTTTTGTCCTTATTCCTATTTTATCATCGTATTAACTCTTACTTTTATCCTTATTACTATTATTATTATGATTATAACTATTACTTTCAGCCATATTCCTATTCTTGGTATGTAATAACTCTTATTTTTATCCTTATTTCTATTATTATTATCGTAATAACTCCTATTTTTATCCTTATTACTATTATTATTATCGTAATAACTATTATTTTTATCCTTATAACTATTATTATTATCGTAATAACTCTTACTTTTATCCTTATTACTATTATTATTATCGTAATAACTCTTATTTTTATCCTTATAACTATTATTATTATCGTATTAACTCTTACATTTATCCTTATTACTATTATTATTATCGTAATAACTCTTATTTTTATCCTTATTTCTGTTATTATTATCATTATAACTATTACTTGCAGCCACATTCCTATTTTTATTATGTAACAACTCTTATTTTTATCCTTGTTTCTATTATTATTATCGTAATAACTCGTATTTTTATCCTTATTACTATTACTATTATCGTAATAACTATTATTTTTATCCTTATAACTATTATTATTATCGTAATAACTCTTACTTTTATCCTTATTACTATTATTATTATCGTAATAACTCTTATTTTTATCCTTATTTCTGTTATTATTATCATTATAACTGTTACTTGCAACCATATTCCTATTTTTATCATGTAATAACACTTATTTTTATCCTTATTTCTATTATTATTATCGTAATAACTCTTATTTTTATCCTTATTACTATTATTATTATGATTATAACTATTACTTTCAGCCTTATTCCTATTTTTATTATGTAATAACTCTTATTTTTATCCTTATTTCTATTATTATTATCGTAATAACTCTTATTTTTGTCCTTATTCCTATTTTACCATCGTATTAACTCTTACTTTTATCCTTATTTCTATTATTATTATCGTAATAACTCCTATTTTTATCCTTATTTCTATTATTATTATCGTAATAACTCTTATTTTTATCCTTATAACTTTTACTATTATCATAATAACACTTATTTTTGTCCTTATTCCTATTTTATCATCGGATTAACTCTTACTTTTATCCTTATTACTATTACTATTATCGTAATAACTCTTATTTTTGTCCTTATTCCTATTTTATCATCGTATTAACTCTTATTTTTATCCTTATTTCTATTATTTTTATCGTGGTAACTCTTATTTTTATCCTTATAACTATTATTATTATCGTAATAACTCTTATTCTTGTCCTTATTCCTATTTTATTATCGTATTAACTCTTACTTTTATCCTTATTACTATTATTATTATCGTAATAACTTTTATTTTTATCCTTATTTCTGTTATTATTATCATTATAACTATTACTTTCAGCCATATTCCTATTTTTATTATGTAATAACTCTTATTTTTATCCTTATTTCTATTATTATTATCGTAATAACTCTTATTTTTATCCTTATAACTATTATTATTATCCTAATAACTCTTATTTTTATCCTTATTCCTATTTTTATTATCGTAATAACTTTTATTTTTGTCCTTATTCCTATTGTATCATCGTATTAACTCTTACTTTTATCCTTATTACTATTATTATTATCGTTATAACTCTTATTTTTGTCCTTATTCCTATTTTATCATCGTATTAACTCTTATTTTTATCCTTATTTCTATTATTTTTATCGTGGTAACTCTTATTTTTATCCTTATAACTATTATTATTATCGTAATAACTCTTATTCTTGTCCTTATTCCTATTTTATTATCGTATTAACTCTTACTTTTATCCTTATTACTATTATTATTATCGTAATAACTTTTATTTTTATCCTTATTTCAGTTATTATTATCATTATAACTATTACTTTCAGCCATATTCCTATTTTTATTATGTAATAACTCTTATTTTTATCCTTATTTCTATTATTATTATCGTAATAACTCTTATTTTTATCCTTATAACTATTATTATTATCCTAATAACTCTTATTTTTATCCTTATTCCTATTTTTATTATCGTAATAACTCTTATTTTTGTCCTTATTCCTATTCTATCATCGTATTAACTCTTACTTTTATCCTTATTACTATTATTATTATCGTTATAACTCTTATTTTTATCCTTATTACTATTATTATTATGATTATAACTATTACTTTCAGCCATATTCCTATTTTTATTATGTAATAACTCTTATTTTTATCCTTATTTCTATTATTATTATCATTATAACCATTATTTTCAGCCTTATTCCTATTTTTATTATGTAATAACTCTTATTTTTGTCCTTATTCCTATTTTATCATCGTATTAAATCTTACTTTTATCCTGATTACTATTATTATTATCGTAATAACTCTTATTTTTGTCCTTATTCCTATTTTATCATCCTATTAACGCTTACTTTTATCCTTATTACTATTATTATTATCGTAATAACTATTATTTTTATCCTTACTTCTATTATCATTATTGTAATAACTCTTATTTTTATCCTTATGACTATTATTATTATCGTAATAACTCTTATGTTTGTCCTTATTCCTATTTTATCATCCTATTAACTCTTACTTTTATCCTTATTACTATTGTTATTATCGTTATAACTACTATTTTCAGCTATATTCCTATTCTTATTATGTAATAACTCTTATTTTTATCCTTATTTCTATTATTATTATCGTAATAACTCCTATTTTTATCCTTATTACTATTATTATTATCGTAATAACTATTATTTTTATCCTTATAACTATTATTATTATCGTAATAACTCTTACTTTTATCCTTATTACTATTATTATTATCGTAATAACTCTTATTTTTATCCTTATAACTATTATTATTATCGTATTAACTCTTACATTTATCCTTATGACTATTATTATTATCGTAATAACTCTTATTTTTATCCTTATTTCTGTTATTATTATCATTATAACTATTACTTGCAGCCATATTCCTATTTTTATTATGTAATAACTCTTACTTTTATCCTTGTTTCTATTATTATTATCGTAATAACTCTTATTTTTATCCTTATTACTATTATTATTATGATTATAACTATTACTTTCTGCCATATTCCTATTTTTATTATGTAATAACTCTTATTTTTATCCTTATTTCTATTATTATTATCGTAATAACTCTTATTTTTGTCCTTATTCCTATTTTATCATCGTATTAACTCTTACTTTTATCCTTATTACTATTATTATTATCGTAATAACTCTTATTTTTATCCTTATTTCTATTATTATTATCATTATAACCATTATTTTCAGCCTTATTCCTCTTTTTATTATGTAATAGCTCTTATTTTTATCCTTATTACTATTATTATTATCGTAATAACTCTTATTTTTATCCTTATTTCTATTATTATTATCGTAATAACTCCTATTTTTATCCTTATTACTATTATTATTATCATTTTAACCACTATTTTCAGCCTTACTCCTATTTTTATTATGTAATAACTCTTATTTTTATCCTTATTACTATAATTATTATCGTACTAACTCTTATTTTTATCCTTATTCCTATTTTTATTATCGTAATAACTCTTACTTTTATCCTTATAACTATTATTATTATCGTAATAACTTTTATTTTTATCCTTATTACTATTATTATTATCGTAATATCTCTTATTTTTATCCTTATTTCTATTATTATTATCGTAATAACTCTTATTTTTATCCTTATAACTATTATTATTATCGTAATAACTCTTATTTTTATCCTTATTCCTATTTTTATTATCGTAATAACTCTTATTTTTATCCTTATAACTATTATTATTATCCTAATAACTCTTATTTTTATCCTTATTTCTATTATTATTATCATTATAACCATTATTTTCAGCCTTATTCCTATTTTTATTATGTAATAACTCTTATTTTTATCCTTATTACTAGTATTATTATCGTAATAACTCTTATTTTTATCCTTATTCCTATTTTTATTATCGTAACAACTCTTATTTTTATCCTTACTACTATTATTATTATCGTAATAACTCTTCTTTTTATCCTTATTCCTATTTTTATTATCGTAATAACTTTTATTTTTATCCTTATTTCTATTATTATTATCGTAATAAGTCTTATTTTTATCCTTATAACTATTATTATTATCGTAATAACTCTTATTTTTGTCCTTATTCCTATTTTATCATCGTATTAATTCTTACTTTTATCCTTATTACTATAATTATTATCGTACTAACTCTTATTTCTATCCTTACTACTATTATTATTATCGTAATAACTCTTATTTTTATCCTTATTCCTATTTTTATTGTCGTAATAACTTTTATTTTTATCCTTATTTCTATTATTATTATCGTAATAACTCTTATTTTTATCCTTATAACTATTATTATTATCGTAATAACTCTTATTTTTGTCCTTATTCCTATTTTATCATCGTATTAATTCTTACTTTTATCCTTATTACTAGTATTATTATTGTAATAACTATTATTTTTATCCTTATTTCTATTATTATTATCGTAATAACTCTTATATTTGTCCTTATTCCTATTTTACCATCGTATTAACTCTTACTTTTATCCTTATTACTATTATTATTATCGTAATAACTCTTATTTCTATCCTTATTTCTATTATTTTTATCATTTAAACCATTATTTTCAGCCTTACTCCTATTTTTATTATGTAATAACTCTTATTTTTATCCTTATTACTATAATTATTATCGTACTAACTCTTATTTTTATCCTTATTCCTATTTTTATTATCGTAATAACTCTTATTTTTATCCTTATAACTATTATTATTATCGTAATAACTATTATTTTTATCCTTACTTCTATTATCATTATTGTAATAACTCTTATTTTTATCCTTATGACTATTATTATTATCGTAATAAATCTTATGTTTGTCCTTATTCCTATTTTATCATTCTATTAACTCCTACTTTTATCCTTATTACTATTGTTATTATCGTAATAACTATTATTTTTATCCTTATAACTATTATTATTATCGTAATAACTCTTACTTTTATCCTTATTACTATTATTATTATCGTAATAACTCTTATTTTTATCCTTATAACTATTATTATTATCGTAATAACTCTTATTCTTGTCCTTATTCCTATTTTATTATCGTATTAACTCTTACTTTTATCCTTATTACTATTATTATTATCGTAATAACTTTTATTTTTATCATTATTTCTGTTATTATTATCATTATAACTATTACTTTCAGCCATATTCCTATTTTTATTATGTAATAACTCTTATTTTTATCCTTATTTCTATTATTATTATCGTAATAACTCTTATTTTTATCCTTATAACTATTATTATTATCCTAATAACTCTTATTTTTATCCTTATTCCTATTTTTATTGTCGTAATAACACTTATTTTTGTCCTTATTCCTATTTTATCGTCGTATTAACTCTTATTTTTATCCTTATTTCTATTATTTTTATCGTGGTAACTCTTATTTTTATCCTTATAACTATTATTATTATCGTAATAACTCTTATTTTTGTCCTTATTCCTATTCTATCATCGTATTAACTCTTACTTTTATCCTTATTACTATTATTATTATCGTTATAACTCTTATTTTTATCCTTATTACTATTATTATTATGATTATAACTATTACTTTCAGCCATATTCCTATTTTTATTATGTAATAACTCTTATTTTTATCCTTATTTCTATTATTATTAGAATTATAACCATTATTTTCAGCCTTACTCCTATTTTTATTATGTAATAACTCTTATTTTTGTCCTTATTCCTATTTTATCATCGTATTAAATCTTACTTTTATCCTGATTACTATTATTATTATCGTAATAACTCTTATTTTTGTCCTTATTCCTATTTTATCATCCTATTAACGCTTACTTTTATCCTTATTACTATTATTATTATCGTAATAACTATTATTTTTATCCTTACTTCTATTATCATTATTGTAATAACTCTTATTTTTATCCTTATGACTATTATTATTATCGTAATAACTCTTATGTTTGTCCTTATTCCTATTTTATCATCCTATTAACTCTTACTTTTATCCTTATTACTATTGTTATTATCGTTATAACTACTATTTTCAGCTATATTCCTATTCTTATTATGTAATAACTCTTATTTTTATCCTTATTTCTATTATTATTATCGTAATAACTCCTATTTTTATCCTTATTACTATTATTATTATCGTAATAACTATTATTTTTATCCTTATAACTATTATTATTATCGTAATAACTCTTACTTTTATCCTTATTACTATTATTATTATCGTAATAACTCTTATTTTTATCCTTATAACTATTATTATTATCGTATTAACTCTTACATTTATCCTTATGACTATTATTATTATCGTAATAACTCTTATTTTTATCCTTATTTCTGTTATTATTATCATTATAACTATTACTTGCAGCCATATTCCTATTTTTATTATGTAATAACTCTTACTTTTATCCTTGTTTCTATTATTATTATCGTAATAACTCTTATTTTTATCCTTATTACTATTATTATTATGATTATAACTATTACTTTCTGCCATATTCCTATTTTTATTATGTAATAACTCTTATTTTTATCCTTATTTCTATTATTATTATCGTAATAACTCTTATTTTTGTCCTTATAACTTTTATTATTATCGTAATAACACTTATTTTTGTCCTTATTCCTATTTTATCATCGGATTAACTCTTACTTTTATCCTTATTACTATTATTATTATCGTAATAACTCTTATTCTTGTCCTTATTCCTATTTTATTATCGTATTAACTCTTACTTTTATCCTTATTACTATTATTATTATCGTAATAACTTTTATTTTTATCCTTATTTCTGTTATTATTATCATTATAACTATTACTTTCAGCCATATTCCTATTTTTATTATGTAATAACTCTTATTTTTATCCTTATTTCTATTATTATTATCGTAATAACTCTTATTTTTATCCTTATAACTATTATTATTATCGTAATAACTATTATTTTTGTCCTTATTCCTATTTTATCATCGTATTAACTCTTACTTTTATCCTTATTACTATTATTATTATCGTTATAACTCTTATTTTTATCCTTATTACTATTATTATTATGATTATAACTATTACTTTCAGCCATATTCCTATTTTTATTATGTAATAACTCTTATTTTTATCCTTATTTCTATTATTATTATCGTAATAACTCTTATTTTTGTCATTATTCCTATTTTATCATCGTATTAACTCTTACTTTTATCCTTATTACTATTATTATTGTCGTAATAACTCTTATTTTTATCCTTATTTCTATTATTACTATCATTATAACCATTATTTTCAGCCTTATTCCTATTTTTATTATGTAATAACTCTTATTTTTGTCCTTATTCCTATTTTATCATTGTATTAAATCTTACTTTTATCCTTATTACTATTATTATTATCGTAATAACTCTTATTTTTGTCCTCATTCCTATTTTATCATCCTATTAACGCTTACTTTTATCCTTATTACTATTATTATTATCGTAATAACTATTATTTTTATCCTTATTTCTATTATCATTATTGTAATAACTCTTATTTTTATCCTTATGACTATTATTATTATCGTAATAACTCTTATGTTTGTCCTTATTCCTATTTTATCATCCTATTAACTCTTACTTTTATCCTTATTACTATTGTTATTATCGTTATAACTACTTGTTAGCGTCAACGTATTTTCGAGGGTCGTCGAGGGCAATTAGCCGATGCTATTTCGCCTTCGAACGATTTATGATAGGGATAGACTGCGTGAGGTCTAAGCGAAAGGTTGTTTATGAGTGTCCAAGTGAGGCGACAGACGATGGCTATTGACTTGTAGTCATATGGCTATCGGATGTCGCGGGACTGCTTGTTTGTCAGTTTGTGTGACTGTGGAAGAGGCAGGCAGTTTGTTATTGCAT
The DNA here is from genome assembly GCA_945859595.2 of Megachile willughbiella. Classification (NCBI taxonomy): domain Eukaryota; kingdom Metazoa; phylum Arthropoda; class Insecta; order Hymenoptera; family Megachilidae; genus Megachile; species Megachile willughbiella. The sequence goes on from CAMAOD020000081.1 coordinate 28,891, forward strand.
TGCCTAAATGAATAGGAACGTTGTTCCTGAAGGATCTGGCCACGGAGTGGGGAAGGCGAGGATGCCTTTGGTAAGAGGACTGAGTTGAACCTCTCGGCACTTACCCCAGAACCTTGAAAGTATTAGAACCTTGCCTTTTTGCCTTCTTTGAAAGAACTTCGTTAATTTTTCTAACATACTATTTTCAGCTATATTCCTATCCTTATTACGTAATAACTCTTATTTTTATCCTTATTTCTATTATTATTATCGTAATAACTCCTATTTTTATCCTTATTACTATTACTATTATCGTAATAACTATTATTTTTATCCTTATAACTATTATTATTATCGTAATAACTCCTACTTTTATCCTTATAACTATTATTATTATCGTAATAACTCTTATTTTTATCCTTATTCCTATTTTTATTATCGTAATAACTCTTATTTTTATCCTTATAACTATTATTATTATCCTAATAACTCTTATTTTTATCCTTATTTCTATTATTATTATCATTATAACCATTATTTTCAGCCTTATTCCTATTTTTATTATGTAATAACTCTTATTTTTATCCTTATTACTAGTATTATTATCGTAATAACTCTTATTTTTATCCTTATTCCTATTTTTATTATCGTAATAACTCTTATTTTTATCCTTACTACTATTATTATTATCGTAATAACTCTTATTTTTATCCTTATTCCTATTTTTATTATCGTAATAACTTTTATTTTTATCCTTATTTCTATTATTATTATCGTAATAAGTCTTATTTTTATCCTTATAACTATTATTATTATCGTAATAACTCTTATTTCTATCCTTATTTCTATTATTATTATCATTTAAACCATTATTTTCAGCCTTACTCCTATTTTTATTATGTAATAACTCTTATTTTTATCCTTATTACTATAATTATTATCGTACTAACTCTTATTTCTATCCTTACTACTACTATTATTATCGTAATAACTCTTATTTTTATTCTTATTCCTATTTTTATTATCGTAATAACTTTTATTTTTATCCTTATTTCTATTATTATTATCGTAATAACTCTTATTTTTATCCTTATAACTATTATTATTATCGTAATAACTCTTATTTTTGTCCTTATTCCTATTTTATAATCGTATTAATTCTTACTTTTATCCTTATTACTAGTATTATTATCGTAATAACTATTATTTTTATCCTTATTTCTATTATTATTATTGTAATAACTCTTATTTTTATCCTTATAACTATTATTATTATCGTAATAACTCTTATATTTGTCCTTATTTCTATTTTACCATCGTATTAACTCTTACTTTTATCCTTATTACTATTATTATTATCGTAATAACTCTTATTTCTACCCTTATTTCTATTATTATTATCATTTAAACCATTATTTTCAGCCTTACTCCTATTTTTATTATGTAATAACTCTTATTTTTATCCTTATTACTATAATTATTATCGTACTAACTCTTATTTTTATCCTTATTCCTATTTTTATTATCGTAATAACTCTTATTTTTATCCTTATAACTATTATTATTATCGTAATAACTATTATTTTTATCCTTACTTCTATTATCATTATTGTAATAACATCTTATTTTTATCCTTATGACTATTATTATTATCGTAATAAATCTTATGTTTGTCCTTATTCCTATTTTATCATTCTATTAACTCCTACTTTTATTCTTATTACTATTGTTATTATCGTTATAACTACTATTTTCAGCCATATTCCTATTCTTATTATGTAATAACTCTTATTTTTATCCTTATTTCTATTATTATTATCGTAATAACTCTTACTTTTATCCTTATTACTATTATTATTATCGTAATAACTCTTATTTTTATCCTTATTTCTGTTATTATTATCATTATAACTATTACTTGCAGCCATATTCCTATTTTTATTATGTAATAACTCTTATTTTTATCCTTATTTCTATTATTATTATCGTAATAACTCTTATTTTTATCCTTATTACTATTATTATTATGATTATAACTATTACTTTCAGCCTTATTCCTATTTTTATTATGTAACAACTCTTATTTTTATCCTTATTTCTATTATTATTATCGTAATAACTCTTATTTTTGTCCTTATTCCTATTTTACCATCGTATTAACTCTTACTTTTATCCTTATTTCTATTATTATTATCGTAATAACTCCTATTTTTATCCTTATTTCTATTATTATTATCGTAATAACTCTTATTTTTATCCTTATAACTTTTATTATTATCGTAATAACTCTTATTTTTGTCCTTATTCCTATTTTATCATCGTATTAATTCTTACTTTTATCCTTATTACTAGTATTATTATCGTAATAACTATTATTTTTATCCTTATTTCTATTATTATTATTGTAATAACTCTTATTTTTATCCTTATAACTATTATTATTATCGTAATAACTCTTATATTTGTCCTTATTTCTATTTTACCATCGTATTAACTCTTACTTTTATCCTTATTACTATTATTATTATCGTAATAACTCTTATTTCTACCCTTATTTCTATTATTATTATCATTTAAACCATTATTTTCAGCCTTACTCCTATTTTTATTATGTAATAACTCTTATTTTTATCCTTATTACTATAATTATTATCGTACTAACTCTTATTTTTATCCTTATTCCTATTTTTATTATCGTAATAACTCTTATTTTTATCCTTATAACTATTATTATTATCGTAATAACTATTATTTTTATCCTTACTTCTATTATCATTATTGTAATAACTCTTATTTTTATCCTTATGACTATTATTATTATCGTAATAAATCTTATGTTTGTCCTTATTCCTATTTTATCATTCTATTAACTCCTACTTTTATTCTTATTACTATTGTTATTATCGTTATAACTACTATTTTCAGCCATATTCCTATTCTTATTATGTAATAACTCTTATTTTTATCCTTATTTCTATTATTATTATCGTAATAACTCTTACTTTTATCCTTATTACTATTATTATTATCGTAATAACTCTTATTTTTATCCTTATTTCTGTTATTATTATCATTATAACTATTACTTGCAGCCATATTCCTATTTTTATTATGTAATAACTCTTATTTTTATCCTTATTTCTATTATTATTATCGTAATAACTCTTATTTTTATCCTTATTACTATTATTATTATGATTATAACTATTACTTTCAGCCTTATTCCTATTTTTATTATGTAACAACTCTTATTTTTATCCTTATTTCTATTATTATTATCGTAATAACTCTTATTTTTGTCCTTATTCCTATTTTACCATCGTATTAACTCTTACTTTTATCCTTATTTCTATTATTATTATCGTAATAACTCCTATTTTTATCCTTATTTCTATTATTATTATCGTAATAACTCTTATTTTTATCCTTATAACTTTTATTATTATCGTAATAACACTTATTTTTGTCCTTATTCCTATTTTATCATCGGATTAACTCTTACTTTTATCCTTATTACTATTATTATTATCGTAATAACTCTTATTTTTGTCCTTATTCCTATTTTATCATCGTATTAACTCTTATTTTTATCCTTATTTCTATTATTTTTATCGTGGTAACTCTTATTTTTATCCTTATAACTATTATTATTATCGTAATAACTCTTATTCTTGTCCTTATTCCTATTTTATTATCGTATTAACTCTTACTTTTATCCTTATTACTATTATTATTATCGTAATAACTTTTATTTTTATCCTTATTTCTGTTATTATTATCACTATAACTATTACTTTCAGCCATATTCCTATTTTTATTATGTAATAACTCTTATTTTTATCCTTATTACTATAATTATTATCGTACTAACTCTTATTTCTATCCTTACTACTACTATTATTATCGTAATAACTCTTATTTTTATCCTTATTCCTATTTTTATTATCGTAATAACTTTTATTTTTATCCTTATTTCTATTATTATTATCGTAATAACTCTTATTTTTATCCTTATAACTATTATTATTATCGTAATAACTCTTATTTTTGTCCTTATTCCTATTTTATCATCGTATTAATTCTTACTTTTATCCTTATTACTAGTATTATTATCGTAATAACTATTATTTTTATCCTTATTTCTATTATTATTATTGTAATAACTCTTATTTTTATCCTTATAACTATTATTATTATCGTAATAACTCTTATATTTGTCCTTATTTCTATTTTACCATCGTATTAACTCTTACTTTTATCCTTATTACTATTATTATTATCGTAATAACTCTTATTTCTACCCTTATTTCTATTATTATTATCATTTAAACCATTATTTTCAGCCTTACTCCTATTTTTATTATGTAATAACTCTTATTTTTATCCTTATTACTATAATTATTATCGTACTAACTCTTATTTTTATCCTTATTCCTATTTTTATTATCGTAATAACTCTTATTTTTATCCCTATAACTATTATTATTATCGTAATAACTATTATTTTTATCCTTACTTCTATTATCATTATTGTAATAACTCTTATTTTTATCCTTATGACTATTATTATTATCGTAATAAATCTTATGTTTGTCCTTATACCTATTTTATCATTCTATTAACTCCTACTTTTATTCTTATTACTATTGTTATTATCGTTATAACTACTATTTTCAGCCATATTCCTATTCTTATTATGTAATAACTCTTATTTTTATCCTTATTTCTATTATTATTATCGTAATAACTCTTACTTTTATCCTTATTACTATTATTATTATCGTAATAACTCTTATTTTTATCCTTATTTCTGTTATTATTATCATTATAACTATTACTTGCAGCCATATTCCTATTTTTATTATGTAATAACTCTTATTTTTATCCTTATTTCTATTATTATTATCGTAATAACTCTTATTTTTATCCTTATTACTATTATTATTATGATTATAACTATTACTTTCAGCCTTATTCCTATTTTTATTATGTAACAACTCTTATTTGTATCCTTATTTCTATTATTATTATCGTAATAACTCTTATTTTTGTCCTTATTCCTATTTTACCATCGTATTAACTCTTACTTTTATCCTTATTTCTATTATTATTATCGTAATAACTCCTATTTTTATCCTTATTTCTATTATTATTATCGTAATAACTCTTATTTTTATCCTTATAACTTTTATTATTATCGTAATAACTCTTATTTTTGTCCTTATTCCTATTTTATCATCGTATTAATTCTTACTTTTATCCTTATTACTAGTATTATTATCGTAATAACTATTATTTTTATCCTTATTTCTATTATTATTATTGTAATAACTCTTATTTTTATCCTTATAACTATTATTATTATCGTAATAACTCTTATATTTGTCCTTATTTCTATTTTACCATCGTATTAACTCTTACTTTTATCCTTATTACTATTATTATTATCGTAATAACTCTTATTTCTACCCTTATTTCTATTATTATTATCATTTAAACCATTATTTTCAGCCTTACTCCTATTTTTATTATGTAATAACTCTTATTTTTATCCTTATTACTATAATTATTATCGTACTAACTCTTATTTTTATCCTTATTCCTATTTTTCTTATCGTAATAACTCTTATTTTTATCCTTATAACTATTATTATTATCGTAATAACTATTATTTTTATCCTTACTTCTATTATCATTATTGTAATAACTCTTATTTTTATCCTTATGACTATTATTATTATCGTAATAAATCTTATGTTTGTCCTTATTCCTATTTTATCATTCTATTAACTCCTACTTTTATTCTTATTACTATTGTTATTATCGTTATAACTACTATTTTCAGCCATATTCCTATTCTTATTATGTAATAACTCTTATTTTTATCCTTATTTCTATTATTATTATCGTAATAACTCTTACTTTTATCCTTATTACTATTATTATTATCGTAATAACTCTTATTTTTATCCTTATTTCTGTTATTATTATCATTATAACTATTACTTGCAGCCATATTCCTATTTTTATTATGTAATAACTCTTATTTTTATCCTTATTTCTATTATTATTATCGTAATAACTCTTATTTTTATCCTTATTACTATTATTATTATGATTATAACTATTACTTTCAGCCTTATTCCTATTTTTATTATGTAACAACTCTTATTTTTATCCTTATTTCTATTATTATTATCGTAATAACTCTTATTTTTGTCCTTATTCCTATTTTACCATCGTATTAACTCTTACTTTTATCCTTATTTCTATTATTATTATCGTAATAACTCCTATTTTTATCCTTATTTCTATTATTATTATCGTAATAACTCTTATTTTTATCCTTATAACTTTTATTATTATCGTAATAACACTTATTTTTGTCCTTATTCCTATTTTATCATCGGATTAACTCTTACTTTTATCCTTATTACTATTATTATTATCGTAATAACTCTTATTTTTGTCCTTATTCCTATTTTATCATCGTATTAACTCTTATTTTTATCCTTATTTCTATTATTTTTATCGTGGTAACTCTTATTTTTATCCTTATAACTATTATTATTATCGTAATAACTCTTATTCTTGTCCTTATTCCTATTTTATTATCGTATTAACTCTTACTTTTATCCTTATTACTATTATTATTATCGTAATAACTTTTATTTTTATCCTTATTTCTGTTATTATTATCACTATAACTATTACTTTCAGCCATATTCCTATTTTTATTATGTAATAACTCTTATTTTTATCCTTATTTCTATTATTATTATCGTAATAACTCTTATTTTTATCCTTATAACTATTATTATTATCCTAATAACTCTTATTTTTATCCTTATTCCTATTTTTATTATCGTAATAACTCTTATTTTTGTCCTTATTCCTATTCTATCATCGTATTAACTCTTACTTTTATCCTTATTACTATTATTATTATCGTTATAACTCTTATTTTTATCCTTATTACTATTATTATTATGATTATAACTATTACTTTCAGCCATATTATCAGCCATTTTATCATCGTATTAACTCTTACTTTTATCCTTATTACTATTATTATTATGATTATAACTATTACTTTCAGCCATATTCCTATTCTTGTTATGTAATAACTCTTATTTTTATCCTTATTTCTATCATTATTATCGTAATAACTCCTATTTTTATCCTTATTACTATTATTATTATCGTAATAACTATTATTTTTATCCTTATAACTATTATTATTATCGTAATAACTCTTGCTTTTATCCTTATTACTATTATTATTATCGTAATAACTCTTATTTTTATCCTTATAACTATTATTATTATCGTATTAACTCTTACATTTATCCTTATTACTATTATTATTATCGTAATAACTCTTATTTTTATCCTTATTTCTGTTATTATTATCATTATAACTATTACTTGCAGCCATATTCCTATTTTTATTATGTAATAACTCTTATTTTTATCCTTGTTTCTATTATTATTATCGTAATAACTCTTATTTTTATCCTTATTTCTATTATTATTATCATTATAACCATTATTTTCAGCCTTATTCCTATTTTTATTATGTAATAGCTCTTATTTTTATCCTTATTACTATTATTATTATCGTTATAACTCTTATTTTTATTCTTATTACTATTATTATTATGATTATAACTATTACTTTCAGCCATATTCCTATTTTTATTATGTAATAACTCTTATTTTTATCCTTATTTCTATTATTATTATCGTAATAACTCTTATTTTTGTCCTTATTCCTATTTTATCATCGTATTAACTCTTACTTTTATCCTTATTACTATTATTATTATGATTATAACTATTACTTTCAGCCATATTCCTATTCTTGGTATGTAATAACTCTTATTTTTATCCTTATTTCTATTATTATTATCGTAATAACTCCTATTTTTATCCTTATTACTATTATTATTATCGTAATAACTATTATTTTTATCCTTATAACTATTATTATTATCGTAATAACTCTTACTTTTATCCTTATTACTATTATTATTATCGTAATAACTCTTATTTTTATCCTTATAACTATTATTATTATCGTATTAACTCTTACATTTATCCTTATTACTATTATTATTATCGTAATAACTCTTATTTTTGTCCTTATTTCTGTTATTATTATCATTATAACTATTACTTGCAGCCACATTCCTATTTTTATTATGTCATAACTCTTATTTTTATCCTTGTTTCTATTATTATTATCGTAATAACTCTTATTTTTATCTTTATTACTATTATTATTATGATTATAACTATTACTTTCTGCCATATTCCTATTTTTATTATGTAATAACTCTTATTTTTATCCTTATTTCTATTATTATTATCGTAATAACTCTTATTTTTGTCCTTATTCCTATTTTATCATCGTATTAACTCTTACTTTTATCCTTATTACTATTATTATTATCGTAATAACTCTTATTTTTATCCTTATTTCTATTATTATTACCGTAATAACTCCTATTTTTATCCTTATTACTATTATTATTATCATTTAAACCACTATTTTCAGCCTTACTTCTATTTTTATTATGTAATAACTCTTATTTTTATCCTTATTACTATAATTATTATCGTACTAACTCTTATTTTTATCCTTATTCCTATTTTTATTATCGTAATAACTCTTACTTTTATCCTTATAACTATTATTATTATCGTAATAACTTTTATTTTTATCCTTATTACTATTATTATTATCGTAATATCTCTTATTTTTATCCTTATTTCTATTATTATTATCGTAATAACTCTTATTTTTATCCTTATAACTATTATTATTATCGTAATAACTCTTATTTTTATCCTTATTCCTATTTTTATTATCGTAATAACTCTTATTTTTATCCTTATAACTATTATTATTATCCTAATAACTCTTATTTTTATCCTTATTTCTATTATTATTATCATTATAACCATTATTTTCAGCCTTATTCCTATTTTTATTATGTAATAACTCTTATTTTTATCCTTATTACTAGTATTATTATCGTAATAACTCTTATTTTTATCCTTATTCCTATTTTTATTATCGTAACAACTCTTATTTTTATCCTTACTACTATTATTATTATCGTAATAACTCTTCTTTTTATCCTTATTCCTATTTTTATTATCGTAATAACTTTTATTTTTATCCTTATTTCTATTATTATTATCGTAATAAGTCTTATTTTTATCCTTATAACTATTATTATTATCGTAATAACTCTTATTTTTGTCCTTATTCCTATTTTATCATCGTATTAATTCTTACTTTTATCCTTATTACTAGTATTATTATCGTAATAACTATTATTTTTATCCTTATTTCTATTATTATTATTGTAATAACTCTTATTTTTATCCTTATAACTATTATTATTATCGTAATAACTCTTATATTTGTCCTTATTCCTATTTTACCATCGTATTAACTCTTACTTTTATCCTTATTACTATTATTATTATCGTAATAACTCTTATTTCTACCCTTATTTCTATTATTATTATCATTTAAACCATTATTTTCAGCCTTACTCCTATTTTTATTATGTAATAACTCTTATTTTTATCCTTATTACTATAATTATTATCGTACTAACTCTTATTTTTATCCTTATTCCTATTTTTATTATCGTAATAACTCTTATTTTTATCCTTATAACTATTATTATTATCGTAATAACTATTATTTTTATCCTTACTTCTATTATCATTATTGTAATAACTCTTATTTTTATCCTTATGACTATTATTATTATCGTAATAAATCTTATGTTTGTCCTTATTCCTATTTTATCATTCTATTAACTCCTACTTTTATTCTTATTACTATTGTTATTATCGTTATAACTACTATTTTCAGCCATATTCCTATTCTTATTATGTAATAACTCTTATTTTTATCCTTATATCTATTATTATTATCGTAATAACTCTTACTTTTATCCTTATTACTATTATTATTATCGTAATAACTCTTATTTTTATCCTTATTTCTGTTATTATTATCGTAATAACTCTTATTTTTGTCCTTATTCCTATTTTACCATCGTATTAACTCTTACTTTTATCCTTATTTCTATTATTATTATCGTAATAACTCCTATTTTTATCCTTATTTCTATTATTATTATCGTAATAACTCTTATTTTTATCCTTATAACTTTTATTATTATCGTAATAACACTTATTTTTGTCCTTATTCCTATTTTATCATCGGATTAACTCTTACTTTTATCCTTATTACTATTATTATTATCGTAATAACTCTTATTTTTGTCCTTATTCCTATTTTATCATCGTATTAACTCTTATTTTTATCCTTATTTCTATTATTTTTATCGTGGTAACTCTTATTTTTATCCTTATAACTATTATTATTATCGTAATAACTCTTATTCTTGTCCTTATTCCTATTTTATTATCGTATTAACTCTTACTTTTATCCTTATTACTATTATTATTATCGTAATAACTTTTATTTTTATCCTTATTTCTGTTATTATTATCACTATAACTATTACTTTCAGCCATATTCCTATTTTTATTATGTAATAACTCTTATTTTTATCCTTATTTCTATTATTATTATCGTAATAACTCTTATTTTTATCCTTATAACTATTATTATTATCCTAATAACTCTTATTTTTATCCTTATTCCTATTTTTATTATCGTAATAACTCTTATTTTTGTCCTTATTCCTATTCTATCATCGTATTAACTCTTACTTTTATCCTTATTACTATTATTATTATCGTTATAACTCTTATTTTTATCCTTATTACTATTATTATTATGATTATAACTATTACTTTCAGCCATATTATCAGCCATTTTATCATCGTATTAACTCTTACTTTTATCCTTATTACTATTATTATTATGATTATAACTATTACTTTCAGCCATATTCCTATTCTTGTTATGTAATAACTCTTATTTTTATCCTTATTTCTATTATTATTATCGTAATAACTCCTATTTTTATCCTTATTACTATTATTATTATCGTAATAACTATTATTTTTATCCTTATAACTATTATTATTATCGTAATAACTCTTGCTTTTATCCTTATTACTATTATTATTATCGTAATAACTCTTATTTTTATCCTTATAACTATTATTATTATCGTATTAACTCTTACATTTATCCTTATTACTATTATTATTATCGTAATAACTCTTATTTTTATCCTTATTTCTGTTATTATTATCATTATAACTATTACTTGCAGCCATATTCCTATTTTTATTATGTAATAACTCTTATTTTTATCCTTGTTTCTATTATTATTATCGTAATAACTCTTATTTTTATCCTTATTACTATTATTATTGTGATTATAACTATTACTTTCTGCCATATTCCTATCTTCATTATGTAATAACTCTTATTTTTATCCTTATTTCTATTATTATTATCGTAATAACTCTTATTTTTGTCCTTATTCCTATTTTATCATCGTATTAACTCTTACTTTTATCCTTATTACTATTATTATTATCGTAATAACTCTTATTTTTATCCTTATTTCTATTATTATTATCATTATAACCATTATTTTCAGCCTTATTCCTATTTTTATTATGTAATAGCTCTTATTTTTATCCTTATTACTATTATTATTATCGTTATAACTCTTATTTTTATTCTTATTACTATTATTATTATGATTATAACTATTACTTTCAGCCATATTCCTATTTTTATTATGTAATAACTCTTATTTTTATCCTTATTTCTATTATTATTATCGTAATAACTCTTATTTTTGTCCTTATTCCTATTTTATCATCGTATTAACTCTTACTTTTATCCTTATTACTATTATTATTATGATTATAACTATTACTTTCAGCCATATTCCTATTCTTGGTATGTAATAACTCTTATTTTTATCCTTATTTCTATTATTATTATCGTAATAACTCCTATTTTTATCCTTATTACTATTATTATTATCGTAATAACTATTATTTTTATCCTTATAACTATTATTATTATCGTAATAACTCTTACTTTTATCCTTATTACTATTATTATTATCGTAATAACTCTTATTTTTATCCTTATAACTATTATTATTATCGTATTAACTCTTACATTTATCCTTATTACTATTATTATTATCGTAATAACTCTTATTTTTATCCTTATTTCTGTTATTATTATCATTATAACTATTACTTGCAGCCACATTCCTATTTTTATTATGTCATAACTCTTATTTTTATCCTTGTTTCTATTATTATTATCGTAATAACTCTTATTTTTATCTTTATTACTATTATTATTATGATTATAACTATTACTTTCTGCCATATTCCTATTTTTATTATGTAATAACTCTTATTTTTATCCTTATTTCTATTATTATTATCGTAATAACTCTTATTTTTGTCCTTATTCCTATTTTATCATCGTATTAACTCTTACTTTTATCCTTATTACTATTATTATTATCGTAATAACTCTTATTTTTATCCTTATTTCTATTATTATTACCGTAATAACTCCTATTTTTATCCTTATTACTATTATTATTATCATTTAAACCACTATTTTCAGCCTTACTCCTATATTTATTATGTAATAACTCTTATTTTTATCCTTATTACTATAATTATTATCGTACTAACTCTTATTTTTATCCTTATTCCTATTTTTATTATCGTAATAACTCTTACTTTTATCCTTATAACTATTATTATTATCGTAATAACTTTTATTTTTATCCTTATTACTATTATTATTATCGTAATATCTCTTATTTTTATCCTTATTTCTATTATTATTATCGTAATAACTCTTATTTTTATCCTTATAACTATTATTATTATCGTAATAACTCTTATTTTTATCCTTATTCCTATTTTTATTATCGTAATAACTCTTATTTTTATCCTTATAACTATTATTATTATCCTAATAACTCTTATTTTTATCCTTATTTCTATTATTATTATCATTATAACCATTATTTTCAGCCTTATTCCTATTTTTATTATGTAATAACTCTTATTTTTATCCTTATTACTAGTATTATTATCGTAATAACTCTTATTTTTATCCTTATTCCTATTTTTATTATCGTAACAAGTCTTATTTTTATCCTTACTACTATTACTATTATCGTAATAACTCTTATTTTTATCCTTATTTCTGTTATTATTATCATTATAACTATTACTTGCAGCCACATTCCTATTTTTATTATGTCATAACTCTTATTTTTATCCTTGTTTCTATTATTATTATCGTAATAACTCTTATTTTTATCTTTATTACTATTATTATTATGATTATAACTATTACTTTCTGCCATATTCCTATTTTTATTATGTAATAACTCTTATTTTTATCCTTATTTCTATTATTATTATCGTAATAACTCTTATTTTTGTCCTTATTCCTATTTTATCATCGTATTAACTCTTACTTTTATCCTTATTACTATTATTATTATCGTAATAACTCTTATTTTTATCCTTATTTCTCTTATTATTACCGTAATAACTCCTATTTTTATCCTTATTACTATTATTATTATCATTTAAACCACTATTTTCAGCCTTACTCCTATTTTTATTATGTAATAACTCTTATTTTTATCCTTATTACTATAATTATTATCGTACTAACTCTTATTTTTATCCTTATTCCTATTTTTATTATCGTAATAACTCTTACTTTTATCCTTATAACTATTATTATTATCGTAATAACTTTTATTTTTATCCTTATTACTATTATTATTATCGTAATATCTCTTATTTTTATCCTTATTTCTATTATTATTATCGTAATAACTCTTATTTTTATCCTTATAACTATTATTATTATCGTAATAACTCTTATTTTTATCCTTATTCCTATTTTTATTATCGTAATAACTCTTATTTTTATCCTTATAACTATTATTATTATCCTAATAACTCTTATTTTTATCCTTATTTCTATTATTATTATCATTATAACCATTATTTTCAGCCTTATTCCTATTTTTATTATGTAATAACTCTTATTTTTATCCTTATTACTAGTATTATTATCGTAATAACTCTTATTTTTATCCTTATTCCTATTTTTATTATCGTAACAAGTCTTATTTTTATCCTTACTACTATTACTATTATCGTAATAACTCTTCTTTTTATCCTTATTCCTATTTTTATTATCGTAATAACTTTTATTTTTATCCTTATTTCTATTATTATTATCGTAATAAGTCTTATTTTTATCCTTATAACTATTATTATTATCGTAATAACTCTTATTTTTGTCCTTATTCCTATTTTAGCATCGTATTAATTCTTACTTTTATCCTTATTACTAGTATTATTATCGTAATAACTATTATTTTTATCCTTATTTCTATTATTATTATTGTAATAACTCTTATTTTTATCCTTATAACTATTATTATTATCGTAATAACTCTTATATTTGTCCTTATTCCTATTTTACCATCGTATTAACTCTTACTTTTATCCTTATTACTATTATTATTATCGTAATAACTCTTATTTCTATCCTTATTTCTATTATTATTATCATTTAAACCATTATTTTCAGCCTTACTCCTATTTTTATTATGTAATAACTCTTATTTTTATCCTTATTACTATAATTATTATCGTACTAACTCTTATTTTTATCCTTATTCCTATTTTTATTATCGTAATAACTCTTATTTTTATCCTTATAACTATTATTATTATCGTAATAACTATTATTTTTATCCTTACTTCTATTATCATTATTGTAATAACTCTTATTTTTATCCTTATGACTATTATTATTATCGTAATAAATCTTATGTTTGTCCTTATTCCTATTTTATCATTCTATTAACTCCTACTTTTATCCTTATTACTATTGTTATTATCGTTATAACTACTATTTTCAGCCATATTCCTATTCTTATTATGTAATAACTCTTATTTTTATCCTTATTTCTATTATTATTATCGTAATAACTCCTATTTTTATCCTTATTACTATTACTATTATCGTAATAACTATTATTTTTATCCTTATAACTATTATTATTATCGTAATAACTCTTACTTTTATCCTTATTACTATTATTATTATCGTAATAACTCTTATTTTTATCCTTATTTCTGTTATTATTATCATTATAACTATTACTTGCAGCCATATTCCTATTTTTATTATGTAATAACACTTATTTTTATCCTTATTTCTATTATTATTATCGTAATAACTCTTATTTTTATCCTTATTACTATTATTATTATGATTATAACTATTACTTTCAGCCTTATTCCTATTTTTATTATGTAATAACTCTTATTTTTATCCTTATTTCTATTATTATTATCGTAATAACTCTTATTTTTGTCCTTATTCCTATTTTACCATCGTATTAACTCTTACTTTTATCCTTATTTCTATTATTATTATCGTAATAACTCCTATTTTTATCCTTATTTCTATTATTATTATCGTAATAACTCTTATTTTTATCCTTATAACTTTTATTATTATCGTAATAACACTTATTTTTGTCCTTATTCCTATTTTATCATCGGATTAACTCTTACTTTTATCCTTATTACTATTATTATTATCGTAATAACTCTTATTTTTGTCCTTATTCCTATTTTATCATCGTATTAACTCTTATTTTTATCCTTATTTCTATTATTTTTATCGTGGTAACTCTTATTTTTATCCTTATAACTATTATTATTATCGTAATAACTCTTATTCTTGTCCTTATTCCTATTTTATTATCGTATTAACTCTTACTTTTATCCTTATTACTATTATTATTATCGTAATAACTATTATTTTTATCCTTACTTCTATTATCATTATTGTAATAACTCTTATTTTTATCCTTGTGACTACTATTATTATCGTAATAACGTTTATTTTTATCCTTATAACTATTATTATTATCGTAATAACTCTTATTCTTGTCCTTATTCCTATTTTATCATCGTATTAACTCTTACTTTTATCCTTATTACTATTATTATTATCGTAATAACTCTTATTTTTATCCTTATTCCTATTTTATCATCGTATTAACTCCTACTTTTATCCTTATTACTATTGTTATTATCGTTATAACTACTATTTTCAGCCATATTCCTATTCTTATAATGTAATAACTCTTATTTTTATCCTTATTTCTATTATTATTATCGTAATAACTCTTATTTTTGTCCGTATTCCTATTTTACCATCGTATTAACTCTTACTTTTATCCTTATTACTATTATTATTATGATTATAACTATTACTTTCAGCCATATTCCTATTCTTGTTATGTAATAACTCTTATTTTTATCCTTATTTCTATTATTATTATCGTAATAACTCCTATTTTTATCCTTATTACTATTATTATTATCGTAATAACTATTATTTTTATCCTTATAACTATTATTATTATCGTAATAACTCTTGCTTTTATCCTTATTACTATTATTATTATCGTAATAACTCTTATTTTTATCCTTATAACTATTATTATTATCGTATTAACTCTTACATTTATCCTTATTACTATTATTATTATCGTAATAACTCTTATTTTTATCCTTATTTCTGTTATTATTATCATTATAACTATTACTTGCAGCCACATTCCTATTTTTATTATGTCATAACTCTTATTTTTATCCTTGTTTCTATTATTATTATCGTAATAACTCTTATTTTTATCTTTATTACTATTATTATTATGATTATAACTATTACTTTCTGCCATATTCCTATTTTTATTATGTAATAACTCTTATTTTTATCCTTATTTCTATTATTATTATCGTAATAACTCTTATTTTTGTCCTTATTCCTATTTTATTATCGTATTAACTCTTACTTTTATCCTTATTACTATTATTATTATCGTAATAACTCTTATTTTTATCCTTATTTCTATTATTATTACCGTAATAACTCCTATTTTTATCCTTATTACTATTATTATTATCATTTAAACCACTATTTTCAGCCTTACTCCTATTTTTATTATGTAATAACTCTTATTTTTATCCTTATTACTATAATTATTATCGTACTAACTCTTATTTTTATCCTTATTCCTATTTTTATTATCGTAATAACTCTTACTTTTATCCTTATAACTATTATTATTATCGTAATAACTTTTATTTTTATCCTTATTACTATTATTATTATCGTAATATCTCTTATTTTTATCCTTATTTCTATTATTATTATCGTAATAACTCTTATTTTTATCCTTATAACTATTATTATTATCGTAATAACTCTTATTTTTATCCTTATTCCTATTTTTATTATCGTAATAACTCTTATTTTTATCCTTATAACTATTATTATTATCCTAATAACTCTTATTTTTATCCTTATTTCTATTATTATTATCATTATAACCATTATTTTCAGCCTTATTCCTATTTTTATTATGTAATAACTCTTATTTTTATCCTTATTACTAGTATTATTATCGTAATAACTCTTATTTTTATCCTTATTCCTATTTTTATTATCGTAACAACTCTTATTTTTATCCTTACTACTATTATTATTATCGTAATAACTCTTCTTTTTATCCTTATTCCTATTTTTATTATCGTAATAACTTTTATTTTTATCCTTATTTCTATTATTATTATCGTAATAAGTCTTATTTTTATCCTTATAACTATTATTATTATCGTAATAACTCTTATTTTTGTCCTTATTCCTATTTTTTCATCGTATTAATTCTTACTTTTATCCTTATTACTAGTATTATTATCGTAATAACTATTATTTTTATCCTTATTTCTATTATTATTATTGTAATAACTCTTATTTTTATCCTTATAACTTTTATTATTATCGTAATAACACTTATTTTTGTCCTTATTCCTATTTTATCATCGGATTAACTCTTACTTTTATCCTTATTACTATTATTATTATCGTAATAACTCTTATTTTTGTCCTTATTCCTATTTTATCATCGTATTAACTCTTATTTTTATCCTTATTTCTATTATTTTTATCGTGGTAACTCTTATTTTTATCCTTATAACTATTATTATTATCGTAATAACTCTTATTCTTGTCCTTATTCCTATTTTATTATCGTATTAACTCTTACTTTTATCCTTATTACTATTATTATTATCGTAATAACTTTTATTTTTATCCTTATTTCTGTTATTATTATCACTATAACTATTACTTTCAGCCATATTCCTATTTTTATTATGTAATAACTCTTATTTTTATCCTTATTTCTATTATTATTATCGTAATAACTCTTATTTTTATCCTTATAACTATTATTATTATCCTAATAACTCTTATTTTTATCCTTATTCCTATTTTTATTATCGTAATAACTCTTATTTTTGTCCTTATTCCTATTCTATCATCGTATTAACTCTTACTTTTATCCTTATTACTATTATTATTATCGTTATAACTCTTATTTTTATCCTTATTACTATTATTATTATGATTATAACTATTACTTTCAGCCATATTATCGGCCATTTTATCATCGTATTAACTCTTACTTTTATCCTTATTACTATTATTATTATGATTATAACTATTACTTTCAGCCATATTCCTATTCTTGTTATGTAATAACTCTTATTTTTATCCTTATTTCTATTATTATTATCGTAATAACTCCTATTTTTATCCTTATTACTATTATTATTATCGTAATAACTATTATTTTTATCCTTATAACTATTATTATTATCGTAATAACTCTTGCTTTTATCCTTATTACTATTATTATTATCGTAATAACTCTTATTTTTATCCTTATAACTATTATTATTATCGTATTAACTCTTACATTTATCCTTATTACTATTATTATTATCGTAATAACTCTTATTTTTATCCTTATTTCTGTTATTATTATCATTATAACTATTACTTGCAGCCATATTCCTATTTTTATTATGTAATAACTCTTATTTTTATCCTTGTTTCTATTATTATTATCGTAATAACTCTTATTTTTATCCTTATTACTATTATTATTGTGATTATAACTATTACTTTCTGCCATATTCCTATCTTCATTATGTAATAACTCTTATTTTTATCCTTATTTCTATTATTATTATCGTAATAACTCTTATTTTTGTCCTTATTCCTATTTTATCATCGTATTAACTCTTACTTTTATCCTTATTACTATTATTATTATCGTAATAACTCTTATTTTTATCCTTATTTCTATTATTATTATCATTATAACCATTATTTTCAGCCTTATTCCTATTTTTATTATGTAATAGCTCTTATTTTTATCCTTATTACTATTATTATTATCGTTATAACTCTTATTTTTATTCTTATTACTATTATTATTATGATTATAACTATTACTTTCAGCCATATTCCTATTTTTATTATGTAATAACTCTTATTTTTATCCTTATTTCTATTATTATTATCGTAATAACTCTTATTTTTGTCCTTATTCCTATTTTATCATCGTATTAACTCTTACTTTTATCCTTATTACTATTATTATTATGATTATAACTATTACTTTCAGCCATATTCCTATTCTTGGTATGTAATAACTCTTATTTTTATCCTTATTTCTATTATTATTATCGTAATAACTCCTATTTTTATCCTTATTACTATTATTATTATCGTAATAACTATTATTTTTATCCTTATAACTATTATTATTATCGTAATAACTCTTACTTTTATCCTTATTACTATTATTATTATCGTAATAACTCTTATTTTTATCCTTATAACTATTATTATTATCGTATTAACTCTTACATTTATCCTTATTACTATTATTATTATCGTAATAACTCTTATTTTTATCCTTATTTCTGTTATTATTATCATTATAACTATTACTTGCAGCCACATTCCTATTTTTATTATGTCATAACTCTTATTTTTATCCTTGTTTCTATTATTATTATCGTAATAACTCTTCTTTTTATCTTTATTACTATTATTATTATGATTATAACTATTACTTTCTGCCATATTCCTATTTTTATTATGTAATAACTCTTATTTTTATCCTTATTTCTATTATTATTATCGTAATAACTCTTATTTTTATCCTTATAACTATTATTATTATCGTCATAACTCTTATTTTTGTCCTTATAACTATTATTATTATCGTAATAACTCTTATTTTTATCCTTATTCCTATTTTTATTATCGTAATAACTCTTATTTTTATCCTTATAACTATTATTATTATCCTAATAACTCTTATTTTTATCCTTATTTCTATTATTATTATCATTATAACCATTATTTTCAGCCTTATTCCTATTTTTATTATGTAATAACTCTTATTTTTATCCTTATTACTAGTATTATTATCGTAATAACTCTTATTTTTACCCTTATTCCTATTTTTATTATCGTAACAAGTCTTATTTTTATCCTTACTACTATTACTATTATCGTAATAACTCTTCTTTTTATCCTTATTCCTATTTTTATTATCGTAATAACTTTTATTTTTATCCTTATTTCTATTATTATTATCGTAATAAGTCTTATTTTTATCCTTATAACTATTATTATTATCGTAATAACTCTTATTTTTGTCCTTATTCCTATTTTATCATCGTATTAATTCTTACTTTTATCCTTATTACTAGTATTATTATCGTAATAACTATTATTTTTATCCTTATTTCTATTATTATTATTGTAATAACTCTTATTTTTATCCTTATAACTATTATTATTATCGTAATAACTCTTATATTTGTCCTTATTCCTATTTTACCATCGTATTAACTCTTACTTTTATCCTTATTACTATTATTATTATCGTAATAACTCTTATTTCTATCCTTATTTCTATTATTATTATCATTTAAACCATTATTTTCAGCCTTACTCCTATTTTTATTATGTAATAACTCTTATTTTTATCCTTATTACTATAATTATTATCGTACTAACTCTTATTTTTATCCTTATTCCTATTTTTATTATCGTAATAACTCTTATTTTTATCCTTATAACTATTATTATTATCGTAATAACTATTATTTTTATCCTTACTTCTATTATCATTATTGTAATAACTCTTATTTTTATCCTTATGACTATTATTATTATCGTAATAAATCTTATGTTTGTCCTTATTCCTATTTTATCATTCTATTAACTCCTACTTTTATCCTTATTACTATTGTTATTATCGTTATAACTACTATTTTCAGCCATATTCCTATTCTTATTATGTAATAACTCTTATTTTTATCCTTATTTCTATTATTATTATCGTAATAACTCCTATTTTTATCCTTATTACTATTACTATTATCGTAATAACTATTATTTTTATCCTTATAACTATTATTATTATCGTAATAACTCTTACTTTTATCCTTATTACTATTATTATTATCGTAATAACTCTTATTTTTATCCTTATTTCTGTTATTATTATCATTATAACTATTACTTGCAGCCATATTCCTATTTTTATTATGTAATAACACTTATTTTTATCCTTATTTCTATTATTATTATCGTAATAACTCTTATTTTTATCCTTATTACTATTATTATTATGATGATAACTATTACTTTCAGCCTTATTCCTATTTTACCATCGTATTAACTCTTACTTTTATCCTTATTTCTATTATTATTATCGTAATAACTCCTATTTTTATCCTTATTTCTATTATTATTATCGTAATAACTCTTATTTTTATCCTTATAACTTTTATTATTATCGTAATAACACTTATTTTTGTCCTTATTCCTATTTTATCATCGGATTAACTCTTACTTTTATCCTTATTACTATTATTATTATCGTAATAACTCTTATTTTTGTCCTTATTCCTATTTTATCATCGTATTAACTCTTATTTTTATCCTTATTTCTATTATTTTTATCGTGGTAACTCTTATTTTTATCCTTATAACTATTATTATTATCGTAATAACTCTTATTCTTGTCCTTATTCCTATTTTATTATCGTATTAACTCTTACTTTTATCCTTATTACTATTATTATTATCGTAATAACTTTTATTTTTATCCTTATTTCTGTTATTATTATCACTATAACTATTACTTTCAGCCATATTCCTATTTTTATTATGTAATAACTCTTATTTTTATCCTTATTTCTATTATTATTATCGTAATAACTCTTATTTTTATCCTTATAACTATTATTATTATCCTAATAACTCTTATTTTTATCCTTATTCCTATTTTTATTATCGTAATAACTCTTATTTTTGTCCTTATTCCTATTCTATCATCGTATTAACTCTTACTTTTATCCTTATTACTATTATTATTATCGTTATAACTCTTATTTTTATCCTTATTACTATTATTATTATGATTATAACTATTACTTTCAGCCATATTATCGGCCATTTTATCATCGTATTAACTCTTACTTTTATCCTTATTACTATTATTATTATGATTATAACTATTACTTTCAGCCATATTCCTATTCTTGTTATGTAATAACTCTTATTTTTATCCTTATTTCTATTATTATTATCGTAATAACTCCTATTTTTATCCTTATTACTATTATTATTATCGTAATAACTATTATTTTTATCCTTATAACTATTATTATTATCGTAATAACTCTTGCTTTTATCCTTATTACTATTATTATTATCGTAATAACTCTTATTTTTATCCTTATAACTATTATTATTATCGTATTAACTCTTACATTTATCCTTATTACTATTATTATTATCGTAATAACTCTTATTTTTATCCTTATTTCTGTTATTATTATCATTATAACTATTACTTGCAGCCATATTCCTATTTTTATTATGTAATAACTCTTATTTTTATCCTTGTTTCTATTATTATTATCGTAATAACTCTTATTTTTATCCTTATTACTATTATTATTGTGATTATAACTATTACTTTCTGCCATATTCCTATCTTCATTATGTAATAACTCTTATTTTTATCCTTATTTCTATTATTATTATCGTAATAACTCTTATTTTTGTCCTTATTCCTATTTTATCATCGTATTAACTCTTACTTTTATCCTTATTACTATTATTATTATCGTAATAACTCTTATTTTTATCCTTATTTCTATTATTATTATCATTATAACCATTATTTTCAGCCTTATTCCTATTTTTATTATGTAATAGCTCTTATTTTTATCCTTATTACTATTATTATTATCGTTATAACTCTTATTTTTATTCTTATTACTATTATTATTATGATTATAAATATTACTTTCAGCCATATTCCTATTTTTATTATGTAACTACTCTTATTTTTATCCTTATTTCTATTATTATTATCGTAATAACTCTTATTTTTGTCCTTATTCCTATTTTATCATCGTATTAACTCTTACTTTTATCCTTATTACTATTATTATTATGATTATAACTATTACTTTCAGCCATATTCCTATTCTTGGTATGTAATAACTCTTATTTTTATCCTTATTTCTATTATTATTATCGTAATAACTCCTATTTTTATCCTTATTACTATTATTATTATCGTAATAACTATTATTTTTATCCTTATAACTATTATTATTATCGTAATAACTCTTACTTTTATCCTTATTACTATTATTATTATCGTAATAACTCTTATTTTTATCCTTATAACTATTATTATTATCGTATTAACTCTTACATTTATCCTTATTACTATTATTATTATCGTAATAACTCTTATTTTTATCCTTATTTCT
>CAMAOD020000082.1:0-85700 GCA_945859595.2 Megachile willughbiella
ATTATTATCGTAATAACTCTTATTTTTATCCTTATAACTATTATTATTTTCGTAATAACTCTTATTTTTGTCCTTATTCCTATTTTATCATCGTATTAACTCTTACTTTTATCCTTATTACTATTATTATTATCGTAATAACTCTTATTTTTATCCTTATTTCTATTATTATTATCGTAATAACTCTTATTTTTATACTTATTTATATTATTATTATCATTATAACTATTATTTTCAGCCATATTCCTATTTTTATTATGTAATAACTCTTATTTTTATCCCTGTTACTGTTATTATTATCATTATAACTATTATTTTCAGCCATATTCCTATTTTTATTATGTAATAACTCTTATCTTTATCCTTATTTCTATTATTATTATCGTAATAACTCTTATTTTTATCCTTATAACTATTATTATTGTCGTAATAACTCTTACTTTTATCCTTATTCCTATTTTATCATCGTATTAACTCTTACTTTTATCCTTATTACTATTATTATTATCGTAATAACTCTTATTTTTATCCTTATTAATATTATTATTATCGTAATAACTACTACTTTCAGCCATGTTCCTATATTTATTATGTAATAACACTTATTTTTATCCTCATTTCTATTATTATTATCGTAATAACTCTTATTTTTATCCTTATAACTATTATTATTATCGTAATAACTCTTTTTTTTGTCCTTATTCCTATTTTATCATCGTATTAACTCTTACTTTTATCCTTATTACTATTATTATTATCGTAATAACTCTTATTTTTATCCTTATTACTATTATTATTATCGTAATAACTTATTTTTATCCTTATTACTATTATTATTATCGTAATAACTCTTAGTTTTGTCGTTATTGTCATCATTATTATCATTATAACCATTTTTTTCTGCCTTATTCCTATTTTTATTATGTAATAACTCTTATTCTTATCCTTATCCTTATTTCTATTATTATTATCGTAATAACTCTTATTTTTATCCTCAGTACTATTATTATTATCGTAATAACTCTTATTTTTATCCTTATTTCTATTATTATTATCATTATAACTATTATTTTCAGCCATATTCCTATTTTTATTATGTAATAACTCTTATTTTTATCCCTATTACTGTTATTATTATCATTATAACTACTACTTTCAGCCATGTTCCTATTTTTATTATGTAATAACACTTATTTTTATCCTTATTTCTATTACTATTATCGTAATAACTCTTATTTTTATCCTTATTACTATTATTATTATCGTAATAACTATTACTTTCAGCCATATTTCTATTTTTGTTATGTAATAACTCTTATTGTTATCCTTATTTCTATTATTATTATCGTAATAACTCTTATTTTTATCCTTATAACTATTATTATTGTCGTAATAACTCTTATTTTTGTCCTTATTCCTATTTTATCATCGTATTAACTCTTACTTTTATCCTTATTACTATTATTATTATCGTAATAACTCTTATTTTTATCCTTATTACTATTATTATTATCGTAATAACTCTTACTTTTATCCTTATTTCTATTATTATTATCATTATAACTATTATTTTGAGCCTTATTCCTAATTTTATCATGTAATAACTCTTATTTTTATCTTTATTACTATTATTATTATCGTAATAACTATTACTTTCAGCCATATTCCTATTTTTATTATGTAATAACTCTTATTTTTATCCTTATTTCTATTATTATTATCATAATAACTCTTATTTTTATCCTTATAACTATTTTTATTATGTAATAACTCTTATTTTTATCCTTATTACTATTATTATTATCGTAATAACTCTTATTTTTATCCTTATTTCTATTATTATTATCGTAATAACTCTTATTTTTATCCTTATAACTATTATTATTTTCGTAATAACTCTTATTTTTGTCCTTATTCCTATTTTATCATCGTATTAACTCTTACTTTTATCCTTATTACTATTATTATTATCGTAATAACTCTTATTTTTATCCTTATTTCTATTATTATTATCGTAATAACTCTTATTTTTATACTTATTTATATTATTATTATCATTATAACTATAATTTTCAGCCTTATTCCTATTTTTATCATGTAATAACTCTTATTTTTATCCTTATTAATATTATTATTATCGTAATAACTACTACTTTCAGCCATGTTCCTATTTTTATTATGTAATAACACTTATTTTTTCCTTATTTCTATTATTATTATCATTATAACTATTATTTTCAGCCATATTCCTATTTTTATTATGTAATAACTCTTATTTTTATCCCTGTTACTGTTATTATTATCATTATAACTATTATTTTCAGCCATATTCCTATTTTTATTATGTAATAACTCTTATTTTTATCCTTATTTCTATTATTATTATCGTAATAACTCTTATTTTTATCCTTATAACTATTATTATTGTCGTAATAACTCTTACTTTTATCCTTATTCCTATTTTATCATCGTATTAACTCTTACTTTTATCCTTATTTCTATTATTATTATCGTAATAACTCTTATTTTTATCCTTATAACTATTATTATTTTCGTAATAACTCTTATTTTTGTCCCTATTCCTATTTTATCATCGTATTAACTCTTACTTTTATCCTTATTACTATTATTATTATCGTAATAACTCTTATTTTTATCCTTATTTCTATTATTACTATCGTAATAACTACTACTTTCAGCCATGTTCCTATATTTATTATGTAATAACACTTACTTTTATCCTCATTTCTATTATTATTATCGTAATAACTCTTATTTTTATCCTTATAACTATTATTATTATCGTAATAACTCTTATTTTTGTCCTTATTTGTATTTTATCATCGTATTAACTCTTACTTTTATCCTTATTACTATTATTATTATCGTAATAACTCTTATTTTTATCCTTCGTACTATTATTCTTATCGTAATAACTCTTATTTTTGTCCTTATTGTCATCATTATTATCATTATAACCATTATTTTCTGCCTTATTCCTATTTTTATTATGTAATAACTCTTATTCTTATCCTTATTTCTATTATTAATATCGTAATAACTCTTATTTTTATCCTTAGTGCTATTATTATTATCGTAATAACTCTTATTTTTATCCTTATTTCTATTATTATTATCATTATAACTATTATTTTCAGCCATATTCCTATTTTTATTATGTAATAACTCTTATTTTTATCCTTATTACTATTATTATTATCGTAATAACTATTATTTTCAGCCTTATCACTATTATTATTATATAAATAACTCTTACTTTTATCCTTATCACTATTTTTATTATCGTTATCACTCTTATTTTTATCCTTATTACTATTATTACTATCGTAATAACTATTACTTTCAGCCATTTTCCTATTTTTATTATGTAATAACTCTTATTTTTATCCTTATTACTATTATTATTATCGTAATAACTCTTATTTTTATCCTTATTAATATTATTATTATCGTAATAACTACTATTTTCAGCCATGTTCCTATATTTATTATGTAATAACACTTACTTTTATCCTCCTTTCTATTATTATTATCGTAATAACTCTTATTTTTATCCTTATAACTATTATTATTATCGTAATAACTCTTATTTTTGTCCTTATTTGTATTTTATCATCGTATTAACTCTTACTTTTATCCTTATTACTATTATTATTATCGTAATAACTCTTATTTTTATCCTTATTACTATTATTCTTATCGTAATAACTCTTATTTTTGTCCTTATTGTCATCATTATTATCATTATAACCATTATTTTCTGCCTTATTCCTATTTTTATTATGTAATAACTCTTATTCTTATCCTTATTTCTATTATTAATATCGTAATAACTCTTATTTTTATCCTTAGTGCTATTATTATTATCGTAATAACTCTTATTTTTATCCTTATTTCTATTATTATTATCATTATAACTATTATTTTCAGCCATATTCCTATTTTTATTATGTAATAACTCTTATTTTTATCCTTATTACTATTATTATTATCGTAATAACTATTATTTTCAGCCTTATCACTATTATTATTATATAAATAACTCTTACTTTTATCCTTATCACTATTTTTATTATCGTTATCACTCTTATTTTTATCCTTATTACTATTATTACTATCGTAATAACTATTACTTTCAGCCATTTTCCTATTTTTATTATGTAATAACTCTTATTTTTATCCTTATTTCTATTATTATTATCGTAATAACTCTTATTTTTATCCTTATAACTATTATTATTATCGTTATCACTCTTATTTTTATCCTTATTACTATTATTACTATCGTAATAACTATTACTTTCAGCCATATTCCTATTTTTATTATGTAATAACTCTTATTTTTATCCTTATTCCTATTTTTATTATGTAATAACTCTTATTCTTATCCTTATTTCTATTATTATTATCATTATAACTATTATTTTCAGCCATATTCCTATTTTTATTATGTAATAACTCTTATTTTTATCCCTATTACTGTTATTATTATCATTATAACTATTATTTTCAGCCATATTCCTATTTTTATTATATAAATAACTCTTACTTTTATCCTTATCACTATTATTATTATCGTTATCACTCTTATTTTTATCCTTATTACTATTATTACTATCGTAATAACTATTACTTTCAGCCATTTTCCTATTTTTATTATGTAATAACTCTTATTTTTATCCTTATTTCTATTATTATTATCGTAATAACTCTTATTTTTATCCTTGTAACTATTATTATTATCGTAATAACTCTTATTTTTGTCCTTATTCCTATTTTATCATGGTATTAACTCTTACTTTTATCCTTATTACTATTATTATTATTATCGTAATAACTCTTATTTTTATCCTTATTACTATTATTATTATCGTAATAACTCTTAGTTTTGTCGTTATTGTCATCATTATTATCATTATAACCATTTTTTTCTGCCTTATTCCTATTTTTATTATGTAATAACTCTTATTCTTATCCTTATTTCTATTATTATTATCGTAATAACTCTTATTTTTATCCTCAGTACTATTATTATTATCGTAATAACTCTTATTTTTATCCTTATTTCTATTATTATTATCATTATAACTATTATTTTCAGCCATATTCCTATTTTTATTATGTAATAACTCTTATTTTTATCCCTATTACTGTTATTATTATCATTATAACTACTATTTTCAGCCATATTCCTATTTTTATTATGTAATAACTCTTATTTTTATCCTTATTGCTATTTTTATTATCGTAATAACTCTTATTTTTATCCTTATTCCTATTTTATCATCGTATTAACTCTTACTTTTATCCTTATTACTATTATTATGGTCGTAATAACTCTTATTTTTGTCCTTATTCCTATTTTATCATCGTATTAACTCTTACTTTTATCCTTATTACTATTATTATTATCGTAATAACTCTTATTTTTATCCTTATTACTATTATTATTATCGTTATCACTCTTATTTTTATCCTTATTACTATTATTACTATCGTAATAACTATTACTTTCAGCCATATTCCTATTTTTATTATGTAAGAACTCTTATTTTTATCCTTATTTCTATTTTTATTATGTAATAACTCTTATTCTTATCCTTATTTCAAATTATTATTATCATTATAACTATTATTTTCAGCCATATTCCTATTTTTATTATGTAATAACTCTTATTTTTATCCCTATTACTGTTATTATTATCATTATAACTATTATTTTCAGCCATATTCCTATTTTTATTATATAAATAACTCTTACTTTTATCCTTATCACTATTATTATTATCGTTATCTCTCTTATTTTTATCCTTATTACTATTATTACTATCGTAATAACTATTACTTTCAGCCATTTTCCTATTTTTATTATGTAATAACTCTTATTTTTATCCTTATTTCTATTATTATTATCGTAATAACTCTTATTTTTATCCTTGTAACTATTATTATTATCGTAATAACTCTTATTTTTATCCTTATTACTATTATTATTATCGTAATAACTCTTATTTTTATCCTTATTTCTATTATTATTATCATTATAACTATTATTTTCAGCCATATTCCTATTTTTATTATGTAATAACTCTTATTTTTATCCCTATTACTGTTATTATTATCATTATAACTATTATTTTCAGCCATATTCCTATTTTTATTATGTAATAACTCTTATTTTTATCCTTATTGCTATTTTTATTATCGTAATAACTCTTATTTTTATCCTTATTCCTATTTTATCATCGTATTAACTCTTACTTTTATCCTTATTACTATTATTATGGTCGTAATAACTCTTATTTTTATCCTTATTTCCATCATTATTATCGTATTGGCTCTTATTTTTATCCTTATTACTATTATTATTATCGTAATAACTCTTATTTTTATCCTTATTACTATTATTATTATCGTAATAACTATTACTTTCAGCCATATTTCTATTTTTGTTATGTAATAACTCTTATTGTTATCCTTATTTCTATTATTATTATCGTAATAACTCTTATTTTTATCCTTACAACTATTATTATTGTCGTAATAACTCTTATTTTTGTCCTTATTCCTATTTTATCATCGTATTAACTCTTACTTTTATCCTTATTACTATTATTATTATCGTAATAACTCTTATTTTTATCCTTATTACTATTATTATTATCGTAATAACTCTTATTTTTATCCTTATTTCTATTATTATTATCATTATAACTATTATTTTGAGCCTTCTTCCTATTTTTATCATGTAATAACTCTTATTTTTATATTTATTACTATTATTATTATCGTAATAACTATTACTTTCAGCCATATTCCTATTTTTATTATGTAATAACTCTTATTTTTATCCTTATTTCTATTATTATTATCATAATAACTCTTATTTTTATCCTTATAACTATTTTTATTATGTAATAACTCTTATTTTTATCCTTATTACTATTATTATTATCGTAATAACTCTTATTTTTATCCTTATTTCTATTATTATTATCGTAATAACTCTTATTTTTATCCTTATTTCTATTATTATTATCGTAATAACTCTTATTTTTATACTTATTTATATTATTATTATCATTATAACTATTATTTTCAGCCATATTCCTATTTTTATTATGTAATAACTCTTATTTTTATCCCTGTTATTGTTATTATTATCATTATAACTATTATTTTCAGCCCTATTCCTATTTTTGTTATGTAATAACTCTTATTTTTATCCCTATTACTGTTATTATTATCATTATAACTACTATTTTCAGCCATATTCCTATTTTTATTATGTAATAACTCTTATTTTTATCCTTATTGCTATTTTTATTATCGTAATAACTCTTATTCTTATCCTTATTCCTATTTTATCATCGTATTAACTCTTACTTTTATCCTTATTACTATTATTATGGTCGTAATAACTCTTATTTTTGTCCTTATTCCTATTTTATCATCGTATTAACTCTTACTTTTATCCTTATTACTATTATTATTATCGTAATAACTCTTATTTTTATCCTTATTACTATTATTATTATCGTTATCACTCTTATTTTTATCCTTATTACTATTATTACTATCGTAATAACTATTACTTTCAGCCATATTCCTATTTTTATTATGTAATAACTCTTATTTTTATCCTTATTCCTATTTTTATTATGTAATAACTCTTATTCTTATCCTTATTTCTATTATTATTATCATTATAACTATTATTTTCAGCCATATTCCTATTTTTATTATGTAATAACTCTTATTTTTATCCCTATTACTGTTATTATTATCATTATAACTATTATTTTCAGCCATATTCCTATTTTTATTATATAAATAACTCTTACTTTTATCCTTATCACTATTATTATTATCGTTATCTCTCTTATTTTTATCCTTATTACTATTATTACTATCGTAATAACTATTACTTTCAGCCATTTTCCTATTTTTATTATGTAATAACTCTTATTTTTATCCTTATTTCTATTATTATTATCGTAATAACTCTTATTTTTATCCTTGTAACTATTATTATTATCGTAATAACTCTTATTTTTGTCCTTATTCCTATTTTATCATGGTATTAACTCTTACTTTTATCCTTATTACTATTATTATTATCGTAATAACTCTTATTTTTATCCGTATTACTATTATTATTATCGTAATAACTCTTAGTTTTGTCGTTATTGTCATCATTATTATCATTATAACCATTTTTTTCTGCCTTATTCCTATTTTTATTATGTAATAACTCTTATTCTTACCCTTACTTCTATTATTATTATCGTAATAACTCTTATTTTTATCCTCAGTACTATTATTATTATCGTAATAACTCTTATTTTTATCCTTATTTCTATTATTATTATCATTATAACTATTATTTTCAGCCATATTCCTATTTTTATTATGTAATAACTCTTATTTTTATCCCTATTACTGTTATTATTATCATTATAACTATTATTTTCAGCCATATTCCTATTTTTATTATGTAATAACTCTTATTTTTATCCTTATTGCTATTTTTATTATCGTAATAACTCTTATTTTTATCCTTATTCCTATTTTATCATCGTATTAACTCTTACTTTTATCCTTATTACTATTATTATGGTCGTAATAACTCTTATTTTTATCCTTATTTCCATCATTATTATCGTATTGGCTCTTATTTTTATCCTTATTACTATTATTATTATCGTAATAACTCTTATTTTTATCCTTATTACTATTATTATTATCGTAATAACTATTACTTTCAGCCATATTTCTATTTTTGTTATGTAATAACTCTTATTGTTATCCTTATTTCTATTATTATTATCGTAATAACTCTTATTTTTATCCTTACAACTATTATTATTGTCGTAATAACTCTTATTTTTGTCCTTATTCCTATTTTATCATCGTATTAACTCTTACTTTTATCCTTATTACTATTATTATTATCGTAATAACTCTTATTTTTATCCTTATTACTATTATTATTATCGTAATAACTCTTATTTTTATCCTTATTTCTATTATTATTATCATAATAACTCTTATTTTTATCCTTATAACTATTTTTATTATGTAATAACTCTTATTTTTATCCTTATTACTATTATTATTATCGTAATAACTCTTATTTTTATCCTTATTTCTATTATTATTATCGTAATAACTCTTATTTTTATCCTTATTTCTATTATTATTATCGTAATAACTCTTATTTTTATACTTATTTATATTATTATTATCATTATAACTATTATTTTCAGCCATACTCCTATTTTTATTATGTAATAACTCTTATTTTTATCCCTGTTACTGTTATTATTATCATTATAACTATTATTTTCAGCCATATTCCTATTTTTATTATGTAATAACTCTTATTTTTATCCCTATTACTGTTATTATTATCATTATAACTACTATTTTCAGCCATATTCCTATTTTTATTATGTAATAACTCTTATTTTTATCCTTATTGCTATTTTTATTATCGTAATAACTCTTATTTTTATCCTTATTCCTATTTTATCATCGTATTAACTCTTACTTTTATCCTTATTACTATTATTATGGTCGTAATAACTCTTATTTTTGTCCTTATTCCTATTTTATCATCGTATTAACTCTTACTTTTATCCTTATTACTATTATTATTATCGTAATAACTCTTATTTTTATCCTTATTACTATTATTATTATCGTTATCACTCTTATTTTTATCCTTATTACTATTATTACTATCGTAATAACTATTACTTTCAGCCATATTCCTATTTTTATTATGTAATAACTCTTATTTTTATCCTTATTCCTATTTTTATTATGTAATAACTCTTATTCTTATCCTTATTTCTATTATTATTATCATTATAACTATTATTTTCAGCCATATTCCTATTTTTATTATGTAATAACTCTTATTTTTATCCCTATTACTGTTATTATTATCATTATAACTATTATTTTCAGCCATATTCCTATTTTTATTATATAAATAACTCTTACTTTTATCCTTATCACTATTATTATTATCGTTATCTCTCTTATTTTTATCCTTATTACTATTATTACTATCGTAATAACTATTACTTTCAGCCATTCTCCTATTTTTATTATGTAATAACTCTTATTTTTATCCTTATTTCTATTATTATTATCGTAATAACTCTTATTTTTATCCTTGTAACTATTATTATTATCGTAATAACTCTTATTTTTGTCCTTATTCCTATTTTATCATGGTATTAACTCTTACTTTTATCCTTATTACTATTATTATTATCGTAATAACTCTTATTTTTATCCGTATTACTATTATTATTATCGTAATAACTCTTAGTTTTGTCGTTATTGTCATCATTATTATCATTATAACCATTTTTTTCTGCCTTATTCCTATTTTTATTATGTAATAACTCTTATTCTTACCCTTACTTCTATTATTATTATCGTAATAACTCTTATTTTTATCCTCAGTACTATTATTATTATCGTAATAACTCTTATTTTTATCCTTATTTCTATTATTATTATCATTATAACTATTATTTTCAGCCATATTCCTATTTTTATTATGTAATAACTCTTATTTTTATCCCTATTACTGTTATTATTATCATTATAACTATTATTTTCAGCCATATTCCTATTTTTATTATGTAATAACTCTTATTTTTATCCTTATTGCTATTTTTATTATCGTAATAACTCTTATTTTTATCCTTATTCCTATTTTATCATCGTATTAACTCTTACTTTTATCCTTATTACTATTATTATGGTCGTAATAACTCTTATTTTTATCCTTATTTCCATCATTATTATCGTATTGGCTCTTATTTTTATCCTTATTACTATTATTATTATCGTAATAACTCTTATTTTTATCCTTATTACTATTATTATTATCGTAATAACTATTACTTTCAGCCATATTTCTATTTTTGTTATGTAATAACTCTTATTGTTATCCTTATTTCTATTATTATTATCGTAATAACTCTTATTTTTATCCTTACAACTATTATTATTGTCGTAATAACTCTTATTTTTGTCCTTATTCCTATTTTATCATCGTATTAACTCTTACTTTTATCCTTATTACTATTATTATTATCGTAATAACTCTTATTTTTATCCTTATTACTATTATTATTATCGTAATAACTCTTATTTTTATCCTTATTTCTATTATTATTATCATAATAACTCTTATTTTTATCCTTATAACTATTTTTATTATGTAATAACTCTTATTTTTATCCTTATTACTATTATTATTATCGTAATAACTCTTATTTTTATCCTTATTTCTATTATTATTATCGTAATAACTCTTATTTTTATCCTTATTTCTATTATTATTATCGTAATAACTCTTATTTTTATACTTATTTATATTATTATTATCATTATAACTATTATTTTCAGCCATACTCCTATTTTTATTATGTAATAACTCTTATTTTTATCCCTGTTACTGTTATTATTATCATTATAACTATTATTTTCAGCCATATTCCTATTTTTATTATGTAATAACTCTTATTTTTATCCCTATTACTGTTATTATTATCATTATAACTACTATTTTCAGCCATATTCCTATTTTTATTATGTAATAACTCTTATTTTTATCCTTATTGCTATTTTTATTATCGTAATAACTCTTATTTTTATCCTTATTCCTATTTTATCATCGTATTAACTCTTACTTTTATCCTTATTACTATTATTATGGTCGTAATAACTCTTATTTTTGTCCTTATTCCTATTTTATCATCGTATTAACTCTTACTTTTATCCTTATTACTATTATTATTATCGTAATAACTCTTATTTTTATCCTTATTACTATTATTATTATCGTTATCACTCTTATTTTTATCCTTATTACTATTATTACTATCGTAATAACTATTACTTTCAGCCATATTCCTATTTTTATTATGTAATAACTCTTATTTTTATCCTTATTCCTATTTTTATTATGTAATAACTCTTATTCTTATCCTTATTTCTATTATTATTATCATTATAACTATTATTTTCAGCCATATTCCTATTTTTATTATGTAATAACTCTTATTTTTATCCCTATTACTGTTATTATTATCATTATAACTATTATTTTCAGCCATATTCCTATTTTTATTATATAAATAACTCTTACTTTTATCCTTATCACTATTATTATTATCGTTATCTCTCTTATTTTTATCCTTATTACTATTATTACTATCGTAATAACTATTACTTTCAGCCATTCTCCTATTTTTATTATGTAATAACTCTTATTTTTATCCTTATTTCTATTATTATTATCGTAATAACTCTTATTTTTATCCTTGTAACTATTATTATTATCGTAATAACTCTTATTTTTGTCCTTATTCCTATTTTATCATGGTATTAACTCTTACTTTTATCCTTATTACTATTATTATTATCGTAATAACTCTTATTTTTATCCTTATTACTATTATTATTATCGTAATAACTCTTAGTTTTGTCGTTATTGTCATCATTATTATCATTATAACCATTTTTTTCTGCCTTATTCCTATTTTTATTATGTAATAACTCTTATTCTTACCCTTACTTCTATTATTATTATCGTAATAACTCTTATTTTTATCCTCAGTACTATTATTATTATCGTAATAACTCTTATTTTTATCCTTATTTCTATTATTATTATCATTATAACTATTATTTTGAGCCATATTCCTATTTTTATTATGTAATAACTCTTATTTTTATCCCTATTACTGTTATTATTATCATTATAACTATTATTTTCAGCCATATTCCTATTTTTATTATGTAATAACTCTTATTTTTATCCTTATTGCTATTTTTATTATCGTAATAACTCTTATTTTTATCCTTATTCCTATTTTATCATCGTATTAACTCTTACTTTTATCCTTATTACTATTATTATGGTCGTAATAACTCTTATTTTTATCCTTATTTCCATCATTATTATCGTATTGGCTCTTATTTTTATCCTTATCACTATTATTATTATCGTAATAACTCTTATTTTTATCCTTATTACTATTATTATTATCGTAATAACTATTACTTTGAGCCATATTTCTATTTTTGTTATGTAATAACTCTTATTGTTATCCTTATTTCTATTATTATTATCGTAATAACTCTTATTTTTATCCTTACAACTATTATTATTGTCGTAATAACTCTTATTTTTGTCCTTATTCCTATTTTATCATCGTATTAACTCTTACTTTTATCCTTATTACTATTATTATTATCGTAATAACTCTTATTTTTATCCTTATTACTATTATTATTATCGTAATAACTCTTATTTTTATCCTTATTTCTATTATTATTATCATTATAACTATTATTTTGAACCTTCTTCCTATTTTTATCATGTAATAACTCTTATTTTTATATTTATTACTATTATTATTATCGTAATAACTATTACTTTCAGCCATATTCCTATTTTTATTATGTAATAACTCTTATTTTTATCCTTATTTCTATTATTATTATCATAATAACTCTTATTTTTATCCTTATAACTATTTTTATTATGTAATAACTCTTATTTTTATCCTTATTACTATTATTATTATCGTAATAACTCTTATTTTTATCCTTATTTCTATTATTATTATCGTAATAACTCTTATTTTTATCCTTATAACTATTATTATTTTCGTAATAACTCTTATTTTTGTCCTTATTCCTATTTTATCATCGTATTAACTCTTACTTTTATCCTTATTACTATTATTATTATCGTAATAACTCTTATTTTTATCCTTATTTCTATTATTGTTATCGTAATAACTCTTATTTTTATACTTATTTATATTATTATTATCATTATAACTATTATTTTCAGCCATATTCCTATTTTTATTATGTAATAACTCTTATTTTTATCCCTGTTACTGTTATTATTATCATTATAACTATTATTTTCAGCCATATTCCTATTTTTATTATGTAATAACTCTTATTTTTATCCTTATTGCTATTTTTATTATCGTAATAATTCTTATTTTTGTCCTTATTCCTATTTTATCATCGTATTAACTCTTACTTTTATCCTTATTACTATTATTATTATCGTATTGGCTCTTATTTTTATCCTTATTACTATTATTATTATCGTAATAACTCTTATTTTTATCCTTATTACTATTATTATTATCGTAATAACTATTACTTTCAGCCATATTTCTATTTTTGTTATGTAATAACTCTTATTGTTATCCTTATTTCTATTATTATTATCGTAATAACTCTTATTTTTATCCTTACAACTATTATTATTGTCGTAATAACTCTTATTTTTGTCCTTATTCCTATTTTATCATCGTATTAACTCTTACTTTTATCCTTATTACTATTATTATTATCGTAATAACTCTTATTTTTATCCTTATTACTATTATTATTATCGTAATAACTCTTATTTTTATCCTTATTTCTATTATTATTATCTTTATAACTATTATTTTGAGCCTTCTTCCTATTTTTATCATGTAATAACTCTTATTTTTATATTTATTACTATTATTATTATCGTAATAACTATTACTTTCAGCCATATTCCTATTTTTATTATGTAATAACTCTTATTTTTATCCTTATTTCTATTATTATTATCATAATAACTCTTATTTTTATCCTTATAACTATTTTTATTATGTAATAACTCTTATTTTTATCCTTATTACTATTATTATTATCGTAATAACTCTTATTTTTATCCTTATTTCTATTATTATTATCGTAATAACTCTTATTTTTATCCTTATTTCTATTATTATTATCGTAATAACTCTTATTTTTATACTTATTTATATTATTATTATCATTATAACTATTATTTTCAGCCATATTCCTATTTTTATTATGTAATAACTCTTATTTTTATCCCTGTTATTGTTATTATTATCATTATAACTATTATTTTCAGCCATATTCCTATTTTTGTTATGTAATAACTCTTATTTTTATCCCTATTACTGTTATTATTATCATTATAACTACTATTTTCAGCCATATTCCTATTTTTATTATGTAATAACTCTTATTTTTATCCTTATTGCTATTTTTATTATCGTAATAACTCTTATTCTTATCCTTATTCCTATTTTATCATCGTATTAACTCTTACTTTTATCCTTATTACTATTATTATGGTCGTAATAACTCTTATTTTTGTCCTTATTCCTATTTTATCATCGTATTAACTCTTACTTTTATCCTTATTACTATTATTATTATCGTAATAACTCTTATTTTTATCCTTATTACTATTATTATTATCGTTATCACTCTTATTTTTATCCTTATTACTATTATTACTATCGTAATAACTATTACTTTCAGCCATATTCCTATTTTTATTATGTAATAACTCTTATTTTTATCCTTATTCCTATTTTTATTATGTAATAACTCTTATTCTTATCCTTATTTCTATTATTATTATCATTATAACTATTATTTTCAGCCATATTCCTATTTTTATTATGTAATAACTCTTATTTTTATCCCTATTACTGTTATTATTATCATTATAACTATTATTTTCAGCCATATTCCTATTTTTATTATATAAATAACTCTTACTTTTATCCTTATCACTATTATTATTATCGTTATCTCTCTTATTTTTATCCTTATTACTATTATTACTATCGTAATAACTATTACTTTCAGCCATTTTCCTATTTTTATTATGTAATAACTCTTATTTTTATCCTTATTTCTATTATTATTATCGTAATAACTCTTATTTTTATCCTTGTAACTATTATTATTATCGTAATAACTCTTATTTTTGTCCTTATTCCTATTTTATCATGGTATTAACTCTTACTTTTATCCTTATTACTATTATTA
The DNA here is from genome assembly GCA_945859595.2 of Megachile willughbiella. Taxonomy (NCBI): domain Eukaryota; kingdom Metazoa; phylum Arthropoda; class Insecta; order Hymenoptera; family Megachilidae; genus Megachile; species Megachile willughbiella. Next base: position 15,931 of record CAMAOD020000082.1, read on the forward strand.
TTATCGTAATAACTCTTATTTTTATCCGTATTACTATTATTATTATCGTAATAACTCTTAGTTTTGTCGTTATTGTCATCATTATTATCATTATAACCATTTTTTTCTGCCTTATTCCTATTTTTATTATGTAATAACTCTTATTCTTACCCTTACTTCTATTATTATTATCGTAATAACTCTTATTTTTATCCTCAGTACTATTATTATTATCGTAATAACTCTTATTTTTATCCTTATTTCTATTATTATTATCATTATAACTATTATTTTCAGCCATATTCCTATTTTTATTATGTAATAACTCTTATTTTTATCCCTATTACTGTTATTATTATCATTATAACTATTATTTTCAGCCATATTCCTATTTTTATTATGTAATAACTCTTATTTTTATCCTTATTGCTATTTTTATTATCGTAATAACTCTTATTTTTATCCTTATTCCTATTTTATCATCGTATTAACTCTTACTTTTATCCTTATTACTATTATTATGGTCGTAATAACTCTTATTTTTATCCTTATTTCCATCATTATTATCGTATTGGCTCTTATTTTTATCCTTATTACTATTATTATTATCGTAATAACTCTTATTTTTATCCTTATTACTATTATTATTATCGTAATAACTATTACTTTCAGCCATATTTCTATTTTTGTTATGTAATAACTCTTATTGTTATCCTTATTTCTATTATTATTATCGTAATAACTCTTATTTTTATCCTTACAACTATTATTATTGTCGTAATAACTCTTATTTTTGTCCTTATTCCTATTTTATCATCGTATTAACTCTTACTTTTATCCTTATTACTATTATTATTATCGTAATAACTCTTATTTTTATCCTTATTACTATTATTATTATCGTAATAACTCTTATTTTTATCCTTATTTCTATTATTATTATCATAATAACTCTTATTTTTATCCTTATAACTATTTTTATTATGTAATAACTCTTATTTTTATCCTTATTACTATTATTATTATCGTAATAACTCTTATTTTTATCCTTATTTCTATTATTATTATCGTAATAACTCTTATTTTTATCCTTATTTCTATTATTATTATCGTAATAACTCTTATTTTTATACTTATTTATATTATTATTATCATTATAACTATTATTTTCAGCCATACTCCTATTTTTATTATGTAATAACTCTTATTTTTATCCCTGTTACTGTTATTATTATCATTATAACTATTATTTTCAGCCATATTCCTATTTTTATTATGTAATAACTCTTATTTTTATCCCTATTACTGTTATTATTATCATTATAACTACTATTTTCAGCCATATTCCTATTTTTATTATGTAATAACTCTTATTTTTATCCTTATTGCTATTTTTATTATCGTAATAACTCTTATTTTTATCCTTATTCCTATTTTATCATCGTATTAACTCTTACTTTTATCCTTATTACTATTATTATGGTCGTAATAACTCTTATTTTTGTCCTTATTCCTATTTTATCATCGTATTAACTCTTACTTTTATCCTTATTACTATTATTATTATCGTAATAACTCTTATTTTTATCCTTATTACTATTATTATTATCGTTATCACTCTTATTTTTATCCTTATTACTATTATTACTATCGTAATAACTATTACTTTCAGCCATATTCCTATTTTTATTATGTAATAACTCTTATTTTTATCCTTATTCCTATTTTTATTATGTAATAACTCTTATTCTTATCCTTATTTCTATTATTATTATCATTATAACTATTATTTTCAGCCATATTCCTATTTTTATTATGTAATAACTCTTATTTTTATCCCTATTACTGTTATTATTATCATTATAACTATTATTTTCAGCCATATTCCTATTTTTATTATATAAATAACTCTTACTTTTATCCTTATCACTATTATTATTATCGTTATCTCTCTTATTTTTATCCTTATTACTATTATTACTATCGTAATAACTATTACTTTCAGCCATTCTCCTATTTTTATTATGTAATAACTCTTATTTTTATCCTTATTTCTATTATTATTATCGTAATAACTCTTATTTTTATCCTTGTAACTATTATTATTATCGTAATAACTCTTATTTTTGTCCTTATTCCTATTTTATCATGGTATTAACTCTTACTTTTATCCTTATTACTATTATTATTATCGTAATAACTCTTATTTTTATCCTTATTACTATTATTATTATCGTAATAACTCTTAGTTTTGTCGTTATTGTCATCATTATTATCATTATAACCATTTTTTTCTGCCTTATTCCTATTTTTATTATGTAATAACTCTTATTCTTACCCTTACTTCTATTATTATTATCGTAATAACTCTTATTTTTATCCTCAGTACTATTATTATTATCGTAATAACTCTTATTTTTATCCTTATTTCTATTATTATTATCATTATAACTATTATTTTCAGCCATATTCCTATTTTTATTATGTAATAACTCTTATTTTTATCCCTATTACTGTTATTATTATCATTATAACTATTATTTTCAGCCATATTCCTATTTTTATTATGTAATAACTCTTATTTTTATCCTTATTGCTATTTTTATTATCGTAATAACTCTTATTTTTATCCTTATTCCTATTTTATCATCGTATTAACTCTTACTTTTATCCTTATTACTATTATTATGGTCGTAATAACTCTTATTTTTATCCTTATTTCCATCATTATTATCGTATTGGCTCTTATTTTTATCCTTATCACTATTATTATTATCGTAATAACTCTTATTTTTATCCTTATTACTATTATTATTATCGTAATAACTATTACTTTGAGCCATATTTCTATTTTTGTTATGTAATAACTCTTATTGTTATCCTTATTTCTATTATTATTATCGTAATAACTCTTATTTTTATCCTTACAACTATTATTATTGTCGTAATAACTCTTATTTTTGTCCTTATTCCTATTTTATCATCGTATTAACTCTTACTTTTATCCTTATTACTATTATTATTATCGTAATAACTCTTATTTTTATCCTTATTACTATTATTATTATCGTAATAACTCTTATTTTTATCCTTATTTCTATTATTATTATCATTATAACTATTATTTTGAACCTTCTTCCTATTTTTATCATGTAATAACTCTTATTTTTATATTTATTACTATTATTATTATCGTAATAACTATTACTTTCAGCCATATTCCTATTTTTATTATGTAATAACTCTTATTTTTATCCTTATTTCTATTATTATTATCATAATAACTCTTATTTTTATCCTTATAACTATTTTTATTATGTAATAACTCTTATTTTTATCCTTATTACTATTATTATTATCGTAATAACTCTTATTTTTATCCTTATTTCTATTATTATTATCGTAATAACTCTTATTTTTATCCTTATAACTATTATTATTTTCGTAATAACTCTTATTTTTGTCCTTATTCCTATTTTATCATCGTATTAACTCTTACTTTTATCCTTATTACTATTATTATTATCGTAATAACTCTTATTTTTATCCTTATTTCTATTATTGTTATCGTAATAACTCTTATTTTTATACTTATTTATATTATTATTATCATTATAACTATTATTTTCAGCCATATTCCTATTTTTATTATGTAATAACTCTTATTTTTATCCCTGTTACTGTTATTATTATCATTATAACTATTATTTTCAGCCATATTCCTATTTTTATTATGTAATAACTCTTATTTTTATCCTTATTGCTATTTTTATTATCGTAATAATTCTTATTTTTGTCCTTATTCCTATTTTATCATCGTATTAACTCTTACTTTTATCCTTATTACTATTATTATTATCGTATTGGCTCTTATTTTTATCCTTATTACTATTATTATTATCGTAATAACTCTTATTTTTATCCTTATTAATATTATTATTATCGTAATAACTACTACTTTCAGCCATGTTCCTATTTTTATTATGTAATAACACTTATTTTTATCCTTATTTCTATTATTATTATCGTAATAACTCTTATTTTTATCCTTATAACTATTATTATTGTCGTAATAACTCTTATTTTTGTCCTTATTCCTATTTTATCATCGTATTAACTCTTACTTTTATCCTTATTACTATTATTATTATCGTAATAACTCTTATTTTTATCCTTATTACTATTATTATTATCGTAATAACTCTTATTTTTATCCTTATTTCTATTATTATTATCATTATAACTATCATTTTGAGCCTTATTCCTATTTTTATCATGTAATAACTCTTATTTTTATCTTTATTACTATTATTATTATCGTAATAACTATTACTTTCAGCCATATTCCTATTTTTATTATGTAATAACTCTTATTTTTATCCTTATTTCTATTATTATTATCATAATAACTCTTATTTTTATCCTTATAACTATTTTTATTATGTAATAACTCTTATTTTTATCCTTATTACTATTATTATTATCGTAATAACTCTTATTTTTATCCTTATTACTATTATTATTATCGTAATAACTCTTATTTTTATCCTTATAACTATTATTATTTTCGTAATAACTCTTATTTTTGTCCTTATTCCTATTTTATCATCGTATTAACTCTTACTTTTATCCTTATTACTATTATTATTATCGTAATAACTCTTATTTTTATCCTTATTTCTATTATTGTTATCGTAATAACTCTTATTTTTATACTTATTTATATTATTATTATCATTATAACTATCATTTTGAGCCTTATTCCTATTTTTATCATGTAATAACTCTTATTTTTATCTTTATTACTATTATTATTATCGTAATAACTATTACTTTCAGCCATATTCCTATTTTTATTATGTAATAACTCTTATTTTTATCCTTATTTCTATTATTATTATCATAATAACTCTTATTTTTATCCTTATAACTATTTTTATTATGTAATAACTCTTATTTTTATCCTTATTACTATTATTATTATCGTAATAACTCTTATTTTTATCCTTATTTCTATTATTATTATCGTAATAACTCTTATTTTTATCCTTATAACTATTATTATTTTCGTAATAACTCTTATTTTTGTCCTTATTCCTATTTTATCATCGTATTAACTCTTACTTTTATCCTTATTACTATTATTATTATCGTAATAACTCTTATTTTTATCCTTATTTCTATTATTGTTATCGTAATAACTCTTATTTTTATACTTATTTATATTATTATTATCATTATAACTATAATTTTCAGCCTTATTCCTATTTTTATCATGTAATAACTCTTATTTTTATCCTTATTAATATTATTATTATCGTAATAACTACTACTTTCAGCCATGTTCCTATTTTTATTATGTAATAACACTTATTTTTTCCTTATTTCTATTATTATTATCATTATAACTATTATTTTCAGCCACATTCCTATTTTTATTATGTAATAACTCTTATTTTTATCCTTATTGCTATTTTTATTATCGTAATAACTCTTATTTTTATCCTTATTCCTATTTTATCATCGTATTAACTCTTACTTTTATCCTTATTACTATTATTATGGTCGTAATAACTCTTATTTTTATCCTTATTTCCATCATTATTATCGTATTGGCTCTTATTTTTATCCTTATTACTATTATTATTATCGTAATAACTCTTATTTTTATCCTTATTACTATTATTATTATCGTAATAACTATTACTTTCAGCCATATTTCTATTTTTGTTATGTAATAACTCTTATTGTTATCCTTATTTCTATTATTATTATCGTAATAACTCTTATTTTTATCCTTACAACTATTATTATTGTCGTAATAACTCTTATTTTTGTCCTTATTCCTATTTTATCATCGTATTAACTCTTACTTTTATCCTTATTACTATTATTATTATCGTAATAACTCTTATTTTTATCCTTATTACTATTATTATTATCGTAATAACTCTTATTTTTATCCTTATTTCTATTATTATTATCATTATAACTATTATTTTGAGCCTTCTTCCTATTTTTATCATGTAATAACTCTTATTTTTATATTTATTACTGTTATTATTATCGTAATAACTATTACTTTCAGCCATATTCCTATTTTTATTATGTAATAACTCTTATTTTTATCCTTATTTCTATTATTATTATCATAATAACTCTTATTTTTATCCTTATAACTATTTTTATTATGTAATAACTCTTATTTTTATCCTTATTACTATTATTATTATCGTAATAACTCTTATTTTTATCCTTATTTCTATTATTATTATCGTAATAACTCTTATTTTTATCCTTATAACTATTATTATTTTCGTAATAACTCTTATTTTTGTCCTTATTCCTATTTTATCATCGTATTAACTCTTACTTTTATCCTTATTACTTTTATTATTATCGTAATAACTCTTATTTTTATCCTTAGTGCTATTATTATTATCGTAATAACTCTTATTTTTATCCTTATTTCTATTATTATTATCATTATAACTATTATTTTCAGCCATATTCCTATTTTTATTATGTAATAACTCTTATTTTTATCCTTATTACTATTATTATTATCGTAATAACTATTATTTTCAGCCTTATCACTATTATTATTATATAAATAACTCTTACTTTTATCCTTATCACTATTTTTATTATCGTTATCACTCTTATTTTTATCCTTATTACTATTATTACTATCGTAATAACTATTACTTTCAGCCATTTTCCTATTTTTATTATGTAATAACTCTTATTTTTATCCTTATTTCTATTATTATTATCGTAATAACTCTTATTTTTATCCTTATAACTATTATTATTATCGTTATCACTCTTATTTTTATCCTTATTACTATTATTACTATCGTAATAACTATTACTTTCAGCCATATTCCTATTTTTATTATGTAATAACTCTTATTTTTATCCTTATTCCTATTTTTATTATGTAATAACTCTTATTCTTATCCTTATTTCTATTATTATTATCATTATAACTATTATTTTCAGCCATATTCCTATTTTTATTATGTAATAACTCTTATTTTTATCCCTATTACTGTTATTATTATCATTATAACTATTATTTTCAGCCATATTCCTATTTTTATTATATAAATAACTCTTACTTTTATCCTTATCACTATTATTATTATCGTTATCACTCTTATTTTTATCCTTATTACTATTATTACTATCGTAATAACTATTACTTTCAGCCATTTTCCTATTTTTATTATGTAATAACTCTTAATTTTATCCTTATTTCTATTATTATTATCGTAATAACTCTTATTTTTATCCTTGTAACTATTATTATTATCGTAATAACTCTTATTTTTGTCCTTATTCCTATTTTATCATGGTATTAACTCTTACTTTTATCCTTATTACTATTATTATTATTATCGTAATAACTCTTATTTTTATCCTTATTACTATTATTATTATCGTAATAACTCTTAGTTTTGTCGTTATTGTCATCATTATTATCATTATAACCATTTTTTTCTGCCTTATTCCTATTTTTATTATGTAATAACTCTTATTCTTATCCTTATTTCTATTATTATTATCGTAATAACTCTTATTTTTATCCTCAGTACTATTATTATTATCGTAATAACTCTTATTTTTATCCTTATTTCTATTATTATTATCATTATAACTATTATTTTCAGCCATATTCCTATTTTTATTATGTAATAACTCTTATTTTTATCCCTATTACTGTTATTATTATCATTATAACTACTATTTTCAGCCATATTCCTATTTTTATTATGTAATAACTCTTATTTTTATCCTTATTGCTATTTTTATTATCGTAATAACTCTTATTTTTATCCTTATTCCTATTTTATCATCGTATTAACTCTTTCTTTTATCCTTATTACTATTATTATGGTCGTAATAACTCTTATTTTTGTCCTTATTCCTATTTTATCATCGTATTAACTCTTACTTTTATCCTTATTACTATTATTATTATCGTAATAACTCTTATTTTTATCCTTATTACTATTATTATTATCGTTATCACTCTTATTTTTATCCTTATTACTATTATTACTATCGTAATAACTATTACTTTCAGCCATATTCCTATTTTTATTATGTAATAACTCTTATTTTTATCCTTATTCCTATTTTTATTATGTAATAACTCTTATTCTTATCCTTATTTCTATTATTATTATCATTATAACTATTATTTTCAGCCATATTCCTATTTTTATTATGTAATAACTCTTATTTTTATCCCTATTACTGTTATTATTATCATTATAATTATTATTTTCAGCCATATTCCTATTTTTATTATATAAATAACTCTTACTTTTATCCTTATCACTATTATTATTATCGTTATCTCTCTTATTTTTATCCTTATTACTATTATTACTATCGTAATAACTATTACTTTCAGCCATTTTCCTATTTTTATTATGTAATAACTCTTATTTTTATCCTTATTTCTATTATTATTATCGTAATAACTCTTATTTTTATCCTTGTAACTATTATTATTATCGTAATAACTCTTATTTTTGTCCTTATTCCTATTTTATCATGGTATTAACTCTTACTTTTATCCTTATTACTATTATTATTATCGTAATAACTCTTATTTTTATCCTTATTACTATTATTATTATCGTAATAACTCTTAGTTTTGTCGTTATTGTCATCATTATTATCATTATAACCATTTTTTTCTGCCTTATTCCTATTTTTATTATGTAATAACTCTTATTCTTACCCTTACTTCTATTATTATTATCGTAATAACTCTTATTTTTATCCTCAGTACTATTATTATTATCGTAATAACTCTTATTTTTATCCTTATTTCTATTATTATTATCATTATAACTATTATTTTCAGCCATATTCCTATTTTTATTATGTAATAACTCTTATTTTTATCCCTATTACTGTTATTATTATCATTATAACTATTATTTTCAGCCATATTCCTATTTTTATTATGTAATAACTCTTATTTTTATCCTTATTGCTATTTTTATTATCGTAATAACTCTTATTTTTATCCTTATTCCTATTTTATCATCGTATTAACTCTTACTTTTATCCTTATTACTATTATTATGGTCGTAATAACTCTTATTTTTATCCTTATTTCCATCATTATTATCGTATTGGCTCTTATTTTTATCCTTATTACTATTATTATTATCGTAATAACTCTTATTTTTATCCTTATTACTATTATTATTATCGTAATAACTATTACTTTCAGCCATATTTCTATTTTTGTTATGTAATAACTCTTATTGTTATCCTTATTTCTATTATTATTATCGTAATAACTCTTATTTTTATCCTTACAACTATTATTATTGTCGTAATAACTCTTATTTTTGTCCTTATTCCTATTTTATCATCGTATTAACTCTTACTTTTATCCTTATTACTATTATTATTATCGTAATAACTCTTATTTTTATCCTTATTTCTATTATTATTATCATTATAACTATTATTTTGAGCCTTCTTCCTATTTTTATCATGTAATAACTCTTATTTTTATATTCATTACTATTATTATTATCGTAATAACTATTACTTTCAGCCATATTCCTATTTTTATTATGTAATAACTCTTATTTTTATCCTTATTACTATTATTATTATCGTAATAACTCTTATTTTTATCCTTATTTCTATTATTATTATCGTAATAACTCTTATTTTTATCCTTATAACTATTATTATTTTCGTAATAACTCTTATTTTTGTCCTTATTCCTATTTTATCATCGTATTAACTCTTACTTTTATCCTTATTACTATTATTATTATCGTAATAACTCTTATTTTTATCCTTATTTCTATTATTATTAGCGTAATAACTCTTATTTTTATACTTATTTATATTATTATTATCATTATAACTATTATTTTCAGCCATATTCCTATTTTTATTATGTAATAACTCTTATTTTTATCCCTGTTACTGTTATTATTATCATTATAACTATTATTTTCAGCCATATTCCTATTTTTATTATGTAATAACTCTTATCTTTATCCTTATTTCTATTATTATTATCGTAATAACGCTTATTTGTATCCTTATAACTATTATTATTGTCGTAATAACTCTTACTTTTATCCTTATTCCTATTTTATCATCGTATTAACTCTTACTTTTATCCTTATTACTATTATTATTATCGTAATAACTCTTATTTTTATCCTTATTAATATTATTATTATCGTAATAACTACTACTTTCAGCCATGTTCCTATATTTATTATGTAATAACACTTATTTTTATCCTCATTTCTATTATTATTATCGTAATAACTCTTATTTTTATCCTTATTACTATTATTATTATCGTAATAACTATTACTTTCAGCCATATTTCTATTTTTGTTATGTAATAACTCTTATTGTTATCCTTATTTCTATTATTATTATCGTAATAACTCTTATTTTTATCCTTGTAACTATTATTATTATCGTAATAACTCTTATTTTTGTCCTTATTCCTATTTTATCATGGTATTAACTCTTACTTTTATCCTTATTACTATTATTATTATTATCGTAATAACTCTTATTTTTATCCTTATTACTATTATTATTATCGTAATAACTCTTAGTTTTGTCGTTATTGTCATCATTATTATCATTATAACCATTTTTTTCTGCCTTATTCCTATTTTTATTATGTAATAACTCTTATTCTTATCCTTATTTCTATTATTATTATCGTAATAACTCTTATTTTTATCCTCAGTACTATTATTATTATCGTAATAACTCTTATTTTTATCCTTATTTCTATTATTATTATCATTATAACTATTATTTTCAGCCATATTCCTATTTTTATTATGTAATAACTCTTATTTTTATCCCTATTACTGTTATTATTATCATTATAACTACTATTTTCAGCCATATTCCTATTTTTATTATGTAATAACTCTTATTTTTATCCTTATTGCTATTTTTATTATCGTAATAACTCTTATTTTTATCCTTATTCCTATTTTATCATCGTATTAACTCTTTCTTTTATCCTTATTACTATTATTATGGTCGTAATAACTCTTATTTTTGTCCTTATTCCTATTTTATCATCGTATTAACTCTTACTTTTATCCTTATTACTATTATTATTATCGTAATAACTCTTATTTTTATCCTTATTACTATTATTATTATCGTTATCACTCTTATTTTTATCCTTATTACTATTATTACTATCGTAATAACTATTACTTTCAGCCATATTCCTATTTTTATTATGTAATAACTCTTATTTTTATCCTTATTCCTATTTTTATTATGTAATAACTCTTATTCTTATCCTTATTTCTATTATTATTATCATTATAACTATTATTTTCAGCCATATTCCTATTTTTATTATGTAATAACTCTTATTTTTATCCCTATTACTGTTATTATTATCATTATAACTATTATTTTCAGCCATATTCCTATTTTTATTATATAAATAACTCTTACTTTTATCCTTATCACTATTATTATTATCGTTATCACTCTTATTTTTATCCTTATTACTATTATTACTATCGTAATAACTATTACTTTCAGCCATTTTCCTATTTTTATTATGTAATAACTCTTATTCTTATCCTTATTTCTATTATTATTATCGTAATAACTCTTATTTTTATCCTTGTAACTATTATTATTATCGTAATATCTCTTATTTTTGTCCTTATTCCTATTTTATCATGGTATTAACTCTTACTTTTATCCTTATTACTATTATTATTATCGTAATAACTCTTATTTTTATCCTTATTACTATTATTATTATCGTAATAACTCTTAGTTTTGTCGTTATTGTCATCATTATTATCATTATAACCATTTTTTTCTGCCTTATTCCTATTTTTATTATGTAATAACTCTTATTCTTACCCTTACTTCTATTATTATTATCGTAATAACTCTTATTTTTATCCTCATTACTATTATTATTATCGTAATAACTCTTATTTTTATCCTTATTTCTATTATTATTATCATTATAACTATTATTTTCAGCCATATTCCTATTTTTATTATGTAATAACTCTTATTTTTATCCCTATTACTGTTATTATTATCATTATAACTATTATTTTCAGCCATATTCCTATTTTTATTACGTAATAACTCTTATTTTTATCCTTATTGCTATTTTTATTATCGTAATAACTCTTATTTTTATCCTTATTCCTATTTTATCATCGTATTAACTCTTACTTTTATCCTTATTACTATTATTATGGTCGTAATAACTCTTATTTTTATCCTTATTTCCATCATTATTATCGTATTGGCTCTTATTTTTATCCTTATTACTATTATTATTATCGTAATAACTCTTATTATTATCCTTATTACTATTATTATTATCGTAATAACTATTACTTTCAGCCATATTTCTATTTTTGTTATGTAATAACTCTTATTGTTATCCTTATTTCTATTATTATTATCGTAATAACTCTTATTTTTATCCTTACAACTATTATTATTGTCGTAATAACTCTTATTTTTGTCCTTATTCCTATTTTATCATCGTATTAACTCTTACTTTTATCCTTATTACTATTATTATTATCGTAATAACTCTTATTTTTATCCTTATTTCTATTATTATTATCATTATAACTATTATTTTGAGCCTTCTTCCTATTTTTATCATGTAATAACTCTTATTTTTATATTTATTACTATTATTATTATCGTAATAACTATTACTTTCAGCCATATTCCTATTTTTATTATGTAATAACTCTTATTTTTATCCTTATTACTATTATTATTATCGTAATAACTCTTATTTTTATCCTTATTTCTATTATTATTATCGTAATAACTCTTATTTTTATCCTTATAACTATTATTATTTTCGTAATAACTCTTATTTTTGTCCTTATTCCTATTTTATCATCGTATTAACTCTTACTTTTATCCTTATTACTATTATTATTATCGTAATAACTCTTATTTTTATCCCTGTTACTGTTATTATTATCATTATAACTATTATTTTCAGCCATATTCCTATTTTTATTATGTAATAACTCTTATCTTTATCCTTATTTCTATTATTATTATCGTAATAACTCTTATTTGTATCCTTATAACTATTATTATTGTCGTAATAACTCTTACTTTTATCCTTATTCCTATTTTATCATCGTATTAACTCTTACTTTTATCCTTATTACTATTTATTATTATCGTAATAACTCTTATTTTTATCCTTATTAATATTATTATTATCGTAATAACTACTACTTTCAGCCATGTTCCTATATTTATTATGTAATAACACTTATTTTTATCCTCATTTCTATTATTATTATCGTAATAACTCTTATTTTTATCCTTATTACTATTATTATTATCGTAATAACTATTACTTTCAGCCATATTTCTATTTTTGTTATGTAATAACTCTTATTGTTATCCTTATTTCTATTATTATTATCGTAATAACTCTTATTTTTATCCTTATAACTATTATTATTGTCGTAATAACTCTTATTTTTGTCCTTATTCCTATTTTATCATCGTATTAACTCTTACTTTTATCCTTATTACTATTATTATTATCGTAATAACTCTTATTTTTATCCTTATTACTATTATTATTATCGTAATAACTCTTACTTTTATCCTTATTTCTATTATTATTATCATTATAACTATTATTTTGAGCCTTATTCCTAATTTTATCATGTAATAACTCTTATTTTTATCTTTATTACTATTATTATTATCGTAATAACTATTACTTTCAGCCATATTCCTATTTTTATTATGTAATAACTCTTATTTTTATCCTTATTTCTATTATTATTATCATAATAACTCTTATTTTTATCCTTATAACTATTTTTTATTATGTAATAACTCTTATTTTTATCCTTATTACTATTATTATTATCGTAATAACTCTTATTTTTATCCTTATTTCTATTATTATTATCGTAATAACTCTTATTTTTATCCTTATTAATATTATTATTATCGTAATAACTACTACTTTCAGCCATGTTCCTATTTTTATTATGTAATAACACTTATTTTTATCCTTATTTCTATTATTATTATCGTAATAACTCTTATTTTTATCCTTATAACTATTATTATTATCATAATAACTCTTATTTTTATCCTTATAACTATTTTTATTATGTAATAACTCTTATTTTTATCCTTATTACTATTATTATTATCGTAATAACTCTTATTTTTATCCTTATTTCTATTATTATTATCGTAATAACTCTTATTTTTATCCTTATAACTATTATTATTTTCGTAATAACTCTTATTTTTGTCCTTATTCCTATTTTATCATCGTATTAACTCTTACTTTTATCCTTATTACTATTATTATTATCGTAATAACTCTTATTTTTATCCTTATTTCTATTATTGTTATCGTAATAACTCTTATTTTTATACTTATTTATATTATTATTATCATTATAACTATAATTTTCAGCCTTATTCCTATTTTTATCATGTAATAACTCTTATTTTTATCCTTATTAATATTATTATTATCGTAATAACTACTACTTTCAGCCATGTTCCTATTTTTATTATGTAATAACACTTATTTTTTCCTTATTTCTATTATTATTATCATTATAACTATTATTTTCAGCCACATTCCTATTTTTATTATGTAATAACTCTTATTTTTTATCCTTATTGCTATTTTTATTATCGTAATAACTCTTATTTTTATCCTTATTCCTATTTTATCATCGTATTAACTCTTACTTTTATCCTTATTACTATTATTATGGTCGTAATAACTCTTATTTTTATCCTTATTTCCATCATTATTATCGTATTGGCTCTTATTTTCATCCTTATTACTATTATTATTATCGTAATAACTCTTATTTTTATCCTTATTACTATTATTATTATCGTAATAACTATTACTTTCAGCCATATTTCTATTTTTGTTATGTAATAACTCTTATTGTTATCCTTATTTCTATTATTATTATCGTAATAACTCTTATTTTTATCCTTATTACTATTATTATTATCGTAATAACTCTTATTTTTATCCTTATTAATATTATTATTATCGTAATAACTACTACTTTCAGCCATGTTCCTATTTTTTATTATGTAATAACACTTATTTTTATCCTTATTTCTATTATTATTATCGTAATAACTCTTATTTTTATCCTTATAACTATTATTATTGTCGTAATAACTCTTATTTTTGTCCTTATTCCTATTTTATCATCGTATTAACTCTTACTTTTATCCTTATTACTATTATTATTATCGTAATAACTCTTATTTTTATCCTTATTACTATTATTATTATCGTAATAACTCTTATTTTTATCCTTATTTCTATTATTATTGTCATTATAACTATCATTTTGAGCCTTATTCCTATT
Source organism: Megachile willughbiella (assembly GCA_945859595.2). Lineage (NCBI taxonomy): Eukaryota > Metazoa > Arthropoda > Insecta > Hymenoptera > Megachilidae > Megachile > Megachile willughbiella. The sequence goes on from CAMAOD020000082.1 coordinate 31,356, forward strand.
TTTATCATGTAATAACTCTTATTTTTATCTTTATTACTATTATTATTATCGTAATAACTATTACTTTCAGCCATATTCCTATTTTTATTATGTAATAACTCTTATTTTTATCCTTATTTCTATTATTATTATCATAATAACTCTTATTTTTATCCTTATAACTATTTTTATTATGTAATAACTCTTATTTTTATCCTTATTACTATTATTATTATCGTAATAACTCTTATTTTTATCCTTATTTCTATTATTATTATCGTAATAACTCTTATTTTTATCCTTATAACTATTATTATTTTCGTAATAACTCTTATTTTTGTCCTTATTCCTATTTTATCATCGTATTAACTCTTACTTTTATCCTTATTACTATTATTATTATCGTAATAACTCTTATTTTTATCCTTATTTCTATTATTGTTATCGTAATAACTCTTATTTTTATACTTATTTATATTATTATTATCATTATAACTATAATTTTCAGCCTTATTCCTATTTTTATCATGTAATAACTCTTATTTTTTATCCTTATTAATATTATTATTATCGTAATAACTACTACTTTCAGCCATGTTCCTATTTTTATTATGTAATAACACTTATTTTTTCCTTATTTCTATTATTATTATCATTATAACTATTATTTTCAGCCACATTCCTATTTTTATTATGTAATAACTCTTATTTTTATCCTTATTGCTATTTTTATTATCGTAATAACTCTTATTTTTATCCTTATTCCTATTTTATCATCGTATTAACTCTTACTTTTATCCTTATTACTATTATTATGGTCGTAATAACTCTTATTTTTATCCTTATTTCTATTATTATTATCGTAATAACTCTTATTTTTATCCTTATAACTATTATTATTTTCGTAATAACTCTTATTTTTGTCCTTATTCCTATTTTATCATCGTATTAACTCTTACTTTTATCCTTATTACTATTTTTATTATCGTAATAACTCTTATTTTTATCCTTATTTCTATTATTATTATCGTAATAACTCTTATTTTTATACTTATTTATATTATTATTATCATTATAACTATTATTTTCAGCCATATTCCTATTTTTATTATGTAATAACTCTTATTTTTATCCCTGTTACTGTTATTATTATCATTATAACTATTATTTTCAGCCATATTCCTATTTTTATTATGTAATAACTCTTATTTTTATCCTTATTGCTATTTTTATTATCGTAATAATTCTTATTTTTGTCCTTATTCCTATTTTATCATCGTATTAACTCTTACTTTTATCCTTATTACTATTATTATTATCGTAATAACTCTTATTTTTATCCATATTACTATTATTATTATCGTAATAACTCTTATTTTTATCCTTATTAATATTATTATTATCGTAATAACTACTACTTTCAGCCATGTTCCTATTTTTATTATGTAATAACACTTATTTTTATCCTTATTTCTATTATTATTATCGTAATAACTCTTATTTTTATCCTTATAACTATTATTATTGTCGTAATAACTCTTATTTTTGTCCTTATTCCTATTTTATCATCGTATTAACTCTTACTTTTATCCTTATTACTATTATTATTATCGTAATAACTATTATTTTCAGCCTTATCACTATTATTATTATATAAATAACTCTTATTTTTATCCTTATTCCTATTTTTATTATCGTATTAACTCTTACTTTTATCCTTATTACTGTTATTATTATCGTAATAACTCTTATTTTTTATCCTTATTACTATTATTATTATCGTAATAACTCTTATTTTTATCCTTATTTCTATTATTATTATCATTATAACTATCATTTTGAGCCTTATTCCTATTTTTATCATGTAATAACTCTTATTTTTATCTTTATTACTATTATTATTATCGTAATAACTATTACTTTCAGCCATATTCCTATTTTTATTATGTAATAACTCTTATTTTTATCCTTATTTCTATTATTATTATCATAATAACTCTTATTTTTATCCTTATAACTATTTTTATTATGTAATAACTCTTATTTTTATCCTTATTACTATTATTATTATCGTAATAACTCTTATTTTTATCCTTATTTCTATTATTATTATCGTAATAACTCTTATTTTTATCCTTATAACTATTATTATTTTCGTAATAACTCTTATTTTTGTCCTTATTCCTATTTTATCATCGTATTAACTCTTACTTTTATCCTTATTACTATTATTATTATCGTAATAACTCTTATTTTTATCCTTATTTCTATTATTGTTATCGTAATAACTCTTATTTTTATACTTATTTATATTATTATTATCATTATAACTATAATTTTCAGCCTTATTCCTATTTTTATCATGTAATAACTCTTATTTTTATCCTTATTAATATTATTATTATCGTAATAACTACTACTTTCAGCCATGTTCCTATTTTTATTATGTAATAACACTTATTTTTTCCTTATTTCTATTATTATTATCATTATAACTATTATTTTCAGCCACATTCCTATTTTTATTATGTAATAACTCTTATTTTTATCCTTATTGCTATTTTTATTATCGTAATAACTCTTATTTTTATCCTTATTCCTATTTTATCATCGTATTAACTCTTACTTTTATCCTTATTACTATTATTATGGTCGTAATAACTCTTATTTTTATCCTTATTTCCATCATTATTATCGTATTGGCTCTTATTTTTATCCTTATTACTATTATTATTATCGTAATAACTCTTATTTTTATCCTTATTACTATTATTATTATCGTAATAACTATTACTTTCAGCCATATTTCTATTTTTGTTATGTAATAACTCTTATTGTTATCCTTATTTCTATTATTATTATCGTAATAACTCTTATTTTTATCCTTACAACTATTATTATTGTCGTAATAACTCTTATTTTTGTCCTTATTCCTATTTTATCATCGTATTAACTCTTACTTTTATCCTTATTACTATTATTATTATCGTAATAACTCTTATTTTTATCCTTATTACTATTATTATTATCGTAATAACTATTACTTTCAGCCATATTTCTATTTTTGTTATGTAATAACTCTTATTGTTATCCTTATTTCTATTATTATTATCGTAATAACTCTTATTTTTATCCTTACAACTATTATTATTGTCGTAATAACTCTTATTTTTGTCCTTATTCCTATTTTATCATCGTATTAACTCTTACTTTTATCCTTATTACTATTATTATTATCGTAATAACTCTTATTTTTATCCTTATTACTATTATTATTATCGTAATAACTCTTATTTTTATCCTTATTTCTATTATTATTATCATTATAACTATTATTTTGAGCCTTCTTCCTATTTTTATCATGTAATAACTCTTATTTTTATATTTATTACTATTATTATTATCGTAATAACTATTACTTTCAGCCATATTCCTATTTTTATTATGTAATAACTCTTATTTTTATCCTTATTTCTATTATTATTATCATAATAACTCTTATTTTTATCCTTATAACTATTTTTATTATGTAATAACTCTTATTTTTATCCTTATTACTATTATTATTATCGTAATAACTCTTATTTTTATCCTTATTTCTATTATTATTATCGTAATAACTCTTATTTTTATCCTTATAACTATTATTATTTTCGTAATAACTCTTATTTTTGTCCTTATTCCTATTTTATCATCGTATTAACTCTTACTTTTATCCTTATTACTATTATTATTATCGTAATAACTCTTATTTTTATCCTTATTAATATTATTATTATCGTAATAACTCTTATTTTTATCCTTATTACTATTATTATTATCGTAATAACTCTTATTTTTATCCTTATTTCTATTATTATTATCGTAATAACTCTTATTTTTATACTTATTTATATTATTATTATCATTATAACTATTATTTTCAGCCATATTCCTATTTTTATTATGTAATAACTCTTATTTTTATCCCTGTTACTGTTATTATTATCATTATAACTATTATTTTCAGCCATATTCCTATTTTTATTATGTAATAACTCTTATCTTTATCCTTATTTCTATTATTATTATCGTAATAACTCTTATTTTTATCCTTATAACTATTATTATTGTCGTAATAACTCTTACTTTTATCCTTATTCCTATTTTATCATCGTATTAACTCTTACTTTTATCCTTATTACTATTATTATTATCGTAATAACTCTTATTTTTATCCTTATTAATATTATTATTATCGTAATAACTACTACTTTCAGCCATGTTCCTATATTTATTATGTAATAACACTTATTTTTATCCTCATTTCTATTATTATTATCGTAATAACTCTTATTTTTATCCTTATAACTATTATTATTATCGTAATAACTCTTTTTTTTGTCCTTATTCCTATTTTATCATCGTATTAACTCTTACTTTTATCCTTATTACTATTATTATTATCGTAATAACTCTTATTTTTATCCTTATTACTATTATTATTATCGTAATAACTTATTTTTATCCTTATTACTATTATTATTATCGTAATAACTCTGAGTTTTGTCGTTATTGTCATCATTATTATCATTATAACCATTTTTTTCTGCCTTATTCCTATTTTTATTATGTAATAACTCTTATTCTTATCCTTGTCCTTATTTCTATTATTATTATCGTAATAACTCTTATTTTTATCCTCAGTACTATTATTATTATCGTAATAACTCTTATTTTTATCCTTATTTCTATTATTATTATCATTATAACTATTATTTTCAGCCATATTCCTATTTTTATTATGTAATAACTCTTATTTTTATCCCTATTACTGTTATTATTATCATTATAACTACTACTTTCAGCCATGTTCCTATTTTTATTATGTAATAACACTTATTTTTATCCTTATTTCTATTACTATTATCGTAATAACTCTTATTTTTATCCTTATTACTATTATTATTATCGTAATAACTATTACTTTCAGCCATATTTCTATTTTTGTTATGTAATAACTCTTATTGTTATCCTTATTTCTATTATTATTATCGTAATAACTCTTATTTTTATCCTTATAACTATTATTATTGTCGTAATAACTCTTATTTTTGTCCTTATTCCTATTTTATCATCGTATTAACTCTTACTTTTATCCTTATTACTATTATTATTATCGTAATAACTCTTATTTTTATCCTTATTACTATTATTATTATCGTAATAACTCTTACTTTTATCCTTATTTCTATTATTATTATCATTATAACTATTATTTTGAGCCTTATTCCTAATTTTATCATGTAATAACTCTTATTTTTATCTTTATTACTATTATTATTATCGTTATAACTATTACTTTCAGCCATATTCCTATTTTTATTATGTAATAACTCTTATTTTTATCCTTATTTCTATTATTATTATCATAATAACTCTTATTTTTATCCTTATAACTATTTTTATTATGTAATAACTCTTATTTTTATCCTTATTACTATTATTATTATCGTAATAACTCTTATTTTTATCCTTATTTCTATTATTATTATCGTAATAACTCTTATTTTTATCCTTATAACTATTATTATTGTCGTAATAACTCTTATTTTTGTCCTTATTCCTATTTTATCATCGTATTAACTCTTACTTTTATCCTTATTACTATTATTATTATCGTAATAACTCTTATTTTTATCCTTATTACTATTATTATTATCGTAATAACTCTTATTTTTATCCTTATTTCTATTATTATTATCATTATAACTATTATTTTGAGCCTTATTCCTATTTTTATCATGTAATGACTCTTATTTTTATCTTTATTACTATTATTATTATCGTAATAACTATTACTTTCAGCCATATTCCTATTTTTATTATGTAATAACTCTTATTTTTATCCTTATTTCTATTATTATTATCATAATAACTCTTATTTTTATCCTTATAACTATTTTTATTATGTAATAACTCTTATTTTTATCCTTATTACTATTATTATTATCGTAATAACTCTTATTTTTATCCTTATTTCTATTATTATTATCGTAATAACTCTTATTATTATCCTTATAACTATTATTATTTTCGTAATAACTCTTATTTTTGTCCTTATTCCTATTTTATCATCGTATTAACTCTTACTTTTATCCTTATTACTATTATTATTATCGTAATAACTCTTATTTTTATCCTTATTTCTATTATTGTTATCGTAATAACTCTTATTTTTATACTTATTTATATTATTATTATCATTATAACTATAATTTTCAGCCTTATTCCTATTTTTATCATGTAATAACTCTTATTTTTATCCTTATTAATATTATTATTATCGTAATAACTACTACTTTCAGCCATGTTCCTATTTTTATTATGTAATAACACTTATTTTTTCCTTATTTCTATTATTATTATCATTATAACTATTATTTTCAGCCATATTCCTATTTTTATTATGTAATAACTCTTATTTTTATCCTTATTGCTATTTTTATTATCGTAATAACTCTTATTTTTGTCCTTATTCCTATTTTATCATCGTATTAACTCTTACTTTTATCCTTATTACTATTATTATTATCGTAATAACTCTTATTTTTCTCCTTATTACTATTATTATTATCGTAATAACTCTTATTTTTATCCTTATTAATATTATTATTATCGTAATAACTACTACTTTCAGCCATGTTCCTATTTTTATTATGTAATAACACTTATTTTTATCCTTATTTCTATTATTATTATCGTAATAACTCTTATTTTTATTCTTATAACTATTATTATTGTCGTAGTAACTCTTATTTTTGTCCTTATTCCTATTTTATCATCGTATTAACTCTTACTTTTATCCTTATTACTATTATTATTATCGTAATAACTCTTATTTTTATCCTTATTAATATTATTATTATCGTAATAACTACTACTTTCAGCCATGTTCCTATTTTTATTATGTAATAACACTTATTTTTATCCTTATTTCTATTATTATTATCGTAATAACTCTTATTTTTATCCTTATTACTATTATTATTATCGTAATAACTATTACTTTCAGCCATATTTCTATTTTTGTTATGTAATAACTCTTATTGTTATCCTTATTTCTATTATTATTATCGTAATAACTCTTATTTTTATCCTCAGTACTATTATTATTATCGTAATAACTCTTATTTTTATCCTTATTTCTATTATTATTATCATTATAACTATTATTTTCAGCCATATTCCTATTTTTATTATGTAATAACTCTTATTTTTATCCCTATTACTGTTATTATTATCATTATAACTATTATTTTCAGCCATATTCCTATTTTTATTATGTAATAACTCTTATTTTTATCCTTATTGCTATTTTTATTATCGTAATAACTCTTATTTTTATCCTTATTCCTATTTTATCATCGTATTAACTCTTACTTTTATCCTTATTACTATTATTATGGTCGTAATAACTCTTATTTTTATCCTTATTTCCATCATTATTATCGTATTGGCTCTTATTTTTATCCTTATTACTATTATTATTATCGTAATAACTCTTATTTTTATCCTTATTACTATTATTATTATCGTAATAACTATTACTTTCAGCCATATTTCTATTTATGTTATGTAATAACTCTTATTGTTATCCTTATTTCTATTATTATTATCGTAATAACTCTTATTTTTATCCTTACAACTATTATTATTGTCGTAATAACTCTTATTTTTGTCCTTATTCCTATTTTATCATCGTATTAACTCTTACTTTTATCCTTATTACTATTATTATTATCGTAATAACTCTTATTTTTATCCTTATTACTATTATTATTATCGTAATAACTCTTATTTTTATCCTTATTTCTATTATTATTATCATTATAACTATTATTTTGAGCCTTCTTCCTATTTTTATCATGTAATAACTCTTATTTTTATATTTATTACTATTATTATTATCGTAATAACTATTACTTTCAGCCATATTCCTATTTTTATTATGTAATAACTCTTATTTTTATCCTTATTTCTATTTTTATTATGTAATAACTCTTATTCTTATCCTTATTTCTATTATTATTATCATTATAACTATTATTTTCAGCCATATTCCTATTTTTATTATGTAATAACTCTTATTTTTATCCCTATTACTGTTATTATTATCATTATAACTACTATTTTCAGCCATATTCCTATTTTTATTATGTAATAACTCTTATTTTTATCCTTATTGCTATTTTTATTATCGTAATAACTCTTATTTTTATCCTTATTCCTATTTTATCATCGTATTAACTCTTACTTTTATCCTTATTACTATTATTATGGTCGTAATAACTCTTATTTTTGTCCTTATTCCTATTTTATCATCGTATTAACTCTTACTTTTATCCTTATTACTATTATTATTATCGTAATAACTCTTATTTTTATCCTTATTACTATTATTATTATCGTTATCACTCTTATTTTTATCCTTATTACTATTATTACTATCGTAATAACTATTACTTTCAGCCATTTTCCTATTTTTATTATGTAATAACTCTTATTTTTATCCTTATTGCTATTTTTATTATCGTAATAACTCTTATTTTTATCCTTACAACTATTATTATTGTCGTAATAACTCTTATTTTTGTCCTTATTCCTATTTTATCGTCGTATTAACTCTTACTTTTATCCTTATTACTATTATTATTATCGTAATAACTCTTATTTTTATCCTTATTACTATTATTATTATCGTAATAACTCTTATTTTTATCCTTATTTCTATTATTATTATCATTATAACTATTATTTTGAGCCTTCTTCCTATTTTTATCATGTAATAACTCTTATTTTTATATTTATTACTATTATTATTATCGTAATAACTATTACTTTCAGCCATATTCCTATTTTTATTATGTAATAACTCTTATTTTTATCCTTATTTCTATTATTATTATCATAATAACTCTTATTTTTATCCTTATAACTATTTTTATTATGTAATAACTCTTATTTTTATCCTTATTACTATTATTATTATCGTAATAACTCTTATTTTTATCCTTATTTCTATTATTATAATCGTAATAACTCTTATTTTTATACTTATTTATATTATTATTATCATTATAACTATTATTTTCAGCCATATTCCTATTTTTATTATGTAATAACTCTTATTTTTATCCCTGTTACTGTTATTATTATCATTATAACTATTATTTTCAGCCATATTCCTATTTTTATTATGTAATAACTCTTATCTTTATCCTTATTTCTATTATTATTATCGTAATAACTCTTATTTTTATCCTTATAACTATTATTATTGTCGTAATAACTCTTACTTTTATCCTTATTCCTATTTTATCATCGTATTAACTCTTACTTTTATCCTTATTACTATTATTATTATCGTAATAACTCTTATTTTTATCCTTATTAATATTATTATTATCGTAATAACTACTACTTTCAGCCATGTTCCTATATTTATTATGTAATAACACTTATTTTTATCCTCATTTCTATTATTATTATCGTAATAACTCTTATTTTTATCCTTATAACTATTATTATTATCGTAATAACTCTTTTTTTTGTCCTTATTCCTATTTTATCATCGTATTAACTCTTACTTTTATCCTTATTACTATTATTATTATCGTAATAACTCTTATTTTTATCCTTATTACTATTATTATTATCGTAATAACTTATTTTTATGCTTATTACTATTATTATTATCGTAATAACTCTTAGTTTTGTCGTTATTGTCATCATTATTATCATTATAACCATTTTTTTCTGCCTTATTCCTATTTTTATTATGTAATAACTCTTATTCTTACCCTTATCCTTATTTCTATTATTATTATCGTAATAACTCTTATTTTTATCCTCAGTACTATTATTATTATCGTAATAACTCTTATTTTTATCCTTATTTCTATTATTATTATCATTATAACTATTATTTTCAGCCATATTCCTATTTTTATTATGTAATAACTCTTATTTTTATCCCTATTCCTGTTATTATTATCATTATAACTACTACTTTCAGCCATGTTCCTATTTTTATTATGTAATAACACTTATTTTTATCCTTATTTCTATTACTATTATCGTAATAACTCTTATTTTTATCCTTATTACTATTATTATTATCGTAATAACTATTACTTTCAGCCATATTTCTATTTTTGTTATGTAATAACTCTTATTGTTATCCTTATTTCTATTATTATTATCGTAATAACTCTTATTTTTATCCTTATAACTATTATTATTGTCGTAATAACTCTTATTTTTGTCCTTATTCCTATTTTATCATCGTATTAACTCTTACTTTTATCCTTATTACTATTATTATTATCGTAATAACTCTTATTTTTATCCTTATTACTATTATTATTATCGTAATAACTCTTACTTTTATCCTTACTTCTATTATTATTATCATTATAACTATTATTTTGAGCCTTATTCCTAATTTTATCATGTAATAACTCTTATTTTTATCTTTATTACTATTATTATTATCGTAATAACTATTACTTTCAGCCATATTCCTATTTTTATTATGTAATAACTCTTATTTTTATCCTTATTTCTATTATTATTATCATAATAACTCTTATTTTTATCCTTATAACTATTTTTATTATGTAATAACTCTTATTTTTATCCTTATTACTATTATTATTATCGTAATAACTCTTATTTTTATCCTTATTTATATTATTATTATCGTAATAACTCTTATTTTTATCCTTATAACTATTATTATTTTCGTAATAACTCTTATTTTTGTCCTTATTCCTATTTTATCATCGTATTAACTCTTACTTTTATCCTTATTACTATTATTATTATCGTAATAACTCTTATTTTTATCCTTATTTCTATTATTATTATCGTAATAACTCTTATTTTTATACTTATTTATATTATTATTATCATTATAACTATAATTTTCAGCCTTATTCCTATTTTTATCATGTAATAACTCTTATTTTTATCCTTATTAATATTATTATTATCGTAATAACTACTACTTTCAGCCATGTTCCTATTTTTATTATGTAATAACACTTATTTTTTCCTTATTTCTATTATTATTATCATTATAACTATTATTTTCAGCCATATTCCTATTTTTATTATGTAATAACTCTTATTTTTATCCCTGTTACTGTTATTATTATCATTATAACTATTATTTTCAGCCATATTCCTATTTTTATTATGTAATAACTCTTATTTTTATCCTTATTTCTATTATTATTATCGTAATAACTCTTATTTTTATCCTTATAACTATTATTATTGTCGTAATAACTCTTACCTTTATCCTTATTCCTATTTTATCATCGTATTAACTCTTACTTTTATCCTTATTACTATTATTATTATCATTATAACTATTATTTTCAGCCATATTCCTATTTTTATTATGTAATAACTCTTATTTTTATCCCTATTACTGTTATTATTATCATTATAACTATTATTTTCAGCCATATTCCTATTTTTATTATGTAATAACTCTTATTTTTATCCTTATTGCTATTTTTATTATCGTAATAATTCTTATTTTTGTCCTTATTCCTATTTTATCATCGTATTAACTCTTACTTTTATCCTTATTACTATTATTATTATCGTAATAACTCTTATTTTTATCCTTATTTCTATTATTATAATCGTAATAACTCTTATTTTTATACTTATTTATATTATTATTATCATTATAACTATTATTTTCAGCCATATTCCTATTTTTATTATGTAATAACTCTTATTTTTATCCCTGTTACTGTTATTATTATCATTATAACTATTATTTTCAGCCATATTCCTATTTTTATTATGTAATAACTCTTATCTTTATCCTTATTTCTATTATTATTATCGTAATAACTCTTATTTTTATCCTTATAACTATTATTATTGTCGTAATAACTCTTACTTTTATCCTTATTCCTATTTTATCATCGTATTAACTCTTACTTTTATCCTTATTACTATTATTATTATCGTAATAACTCTTATTTTTATCCTTATTAATATTATTATTATCGTAATAACTACTACTTTCAGCCATGTTCCTATATTTATTATGTAATAACACTTATTTTTATCCTCATTTCTATTATTATTATCGTAATAACTCGTATTTTTATCCTTATAACTATTATTATTATCGTAATAACTCTTTTTTTTGTCCTTATTCCTATTTTATCATCGTATTAACTCTTACTTTTATCCTTATTACTATTATTATTATCGTAATAACTCTTATTTTTATCCTTATTACTATTATTATTATCGTAATAACTTATTTTTATCCTTATTACTATTATTATTATCGTAATAACTCTTAGTTTTGTCGTTATTGTCATCATTATTATCATTATAACCATTTTTTTCTGCCTTATTCCTATTTTTATTATGTAATAACTCTTATTCTTACCCTTATCCTTATTTCTATTATTATTATCGTAATAACTCTTATTTTTATCCTCAGTACTATTATTATTATCGTAATAACTCTTATTTTTATCCTTATTTCTATTATTATTATCATTATAACTATTATTTTCAGCCATATTCCTATTTTTATTATGTAATAACTCTTATTTTTATCCCTATTACTGTTATTATTATCATTATAACTACTACTTTCAGCCATGTTCCTATTTTTATTATGTAATAACACTTATTTTTATCCTTATTTCTATTACTATTATCGTAATAACTCTTATTTTTATCCTTATTACTATTATTATTATCGTAATAACTATTACTTTCAGCCATATTTCTATTTTTGTTATGTAATAACTCTTATTGTTATCCTTATTTCTATTATTATTATCGTAATAACTCTTATTTTTATCCTTATAACTATTATTATTGTCGTAATAACTCTTATTTTTGTCCTTATTCCTATTTTATCATCGTATTAACTCTTACTTTTATCCTTATTACTATTATTATTATCGTAATAACTCTTATTTTTAACCTTATAACTATTATTACTATCGTAATAACTCTTACTTTTGTCCTTATTCCTATTTTATCATCGTATTAACTCTTACTTTTATCCTTATTACTATTATTCTTATCGTAATAACTCTCATTTTTATCCTCATTCCTATTTTTATTATCGTAGTAACTCTTATTTTTATCCTAATTTCTATTATTATTATCGTAATAACTCTTATTTTTATACTTATTACTGTTATTATTATGATAATAATTATTATTTTCAGCCTTATCACTATTATTATTATATAAATAACTCTTATTTTCGTCCTTATTCCTATTTCATCATCGTATTATCTCTTACTTTGATCCTTATTACTATTCTTATTATCGTAATAACTATTATTTTCAGCCTTATCACTATTTTTATTATATAAATAACTCTTATTTTTGTCCTTATTCCTATTTCATCATCGTATTATCTCTTACTTTGATCCTTATTACTATTATTATTATCGTAATAACTCTTATTTTTATTCTTATAACTATTATTACTATCGTAATACCTCTTATTTTTGTCCTTATTCCTATTTTATCATCGTATTAACTCTTACTTTGATCCTTATTACTAATATTATTATCGTAATAACTCTTACCTTTATCCTCATTTCTATTATTATTATCGTAATAACTCGTATTTTTATACTTATTACTGTTATTATTATGATAATAATTATTCTTTTCAGCCTTATCACTATTATTATTATATAAATAACTCTTATTTTTGTCCTTATTCCTATTTCATCATCGTATTATCTGTTACTTTGATCCTTATTACTATTATTATTATCGTAATAACTCCTAGTTTTATCCTTATTACTATTATTATCATCGTAATAACTCTTATTTTTATCCTTATTGCTATTATTATTATCGTAATAACTCTTATTTTTATCCTTATTTCTATTATTATAATCCTTATAACTATTACTTTCAGCCATATTCCTCTTTTTATTGTGTAATAACTCTTATTTTTATCCTTATTTCTATTATTATTATCCTTATAACTATTACTTTCAGCCATATTCCACTTTTTATTATGTAATAACTCTTATTTTTATCCTTATTTCTATTATTATTATCGTAATAACTATTATTTTCAGCCTTATCACTATTATTATTATATAAATAACTCTTATTTTTGTCCTTATTCCTATTTCATCATCGTATTATCTCTTACTTTGATCCTTATTACTATTATTATTTTCGTAATAACTCTTATTTTTATCCTTATTACTATTCTTATTATCGTAATAACTCTTATTTTTATCCTAATTTCTATTATTATTATCGTAATAACTCGTATTTTTATACTTATTACTGTTATTATTATGATAATAATTATTATTTTCAGCCTTATCACTATTTTTATTATATAAATAACTCTTATTTTTGTCCTTATTCCTATTTCATCATCGTATTATCTCTTACTTTGATCCATATTACTATTCTTATTATCGTAATAACTATTATTTTCAGCCTTATCACTATTATTATTATATAAATAACTCTTATTTTTATCCTTATTCCTATTTTTATTATCGTATTAACTCTTACTTTTATCCTTATTACTGTTATTATTATCGTAATAACTGTTATGTTTATCCTCTTTACTATTATTATTATCGTAATAACTCTTATTTTTATCCTTATTTCTGTTATTATTATCCTTATAACTATTACTTTCAGCCATATTCCACTTTTTATTATGTAATAACTCTTATTTTTATCCTTATTTCTATTATTATTATCGTAATAAGTCTTATTTTTATCCTTATAACTATTATTATTATCGTAATAACTATTATTTTCAGCCTTATCACTATTATTATTATATAAATAACTCTTATTTTTATCCTTATTCCTATTTTTATTATCGTATTAACTCTTACTTTTATCCTTATTACTAATATTATTATCGTAATAACTCTTATCTTTATCCTCATTACTATTATTATTATGGTAATAACTGTTATTTTTATCCTTATTACTATTATTATAATTCTTATAACTATTACTTTCAGCCATATTCCTCTTTTTATTGTCTAATAACTCTTAATTTTATCCTTATTTCTATTATTATTATCGTAATAACTCTTATTTTTGTCCTTATTCCTATTTTATCATCGTATTAACTCTTACTTTTATCCTTATTACTGTAACATCCCTGGGGAATTTTTTTGTTTTTTTTTCCTCTCTTGCGCTCTCAGAACTATCTCGCTGTTAAATTACTTCATCTCTTTAAAGGTATTTCAATTTCGATTATCGACGATATTTTTCTATTACCGACCGCGGCAATTAGATACATCAATTACCATCAAATTTGGGTTGAACTGTCGGTAACACATATATACATATAGATATATACACATATATATATTTAATTTGCGAATATTAAATAATCATTGAGTTAGCAAACATATAAGCGAGTTAATTGAATGTTAAGTCCAATTATTAATTATCCGATTCATTTAATATTTCTTTTGTTTAAATAAATAATGTATTATAAAGATTCTATTCCACGCGTTGCGACAATAGCTCAAGACTCATACGCTGTATTAGAAAGGATAGCATATATACATATTTTTCATTAACAATGATATTAAATACGAAAGCTATTAAATAACTATTTGTCAAAATAGAATATAGGAAAGCGAATTCGATCATATGGTAAACCGAACCGTTGACGGCCAAATATTCATATTGTTCTATTTGAATAGATAATGCTCTGTAAATAGTGCATTATAAATAATGTATTGTAAATATCTCGTACGGAAGATTCCGGAATGCCGCGTGTCTACGTGACACAACAATAGGTAGGA
The DNA here is from genome assembly GCA_945859595.2 of Megachile willughbiella. Classification (NCBI taxonomy): domain Eukaryota; kingdom Metazoa; phylum Arthropoda; class Insecta; order Hymenoptera; family Megachilidae; genus Megachile; species Megachile willughbiella. The sequence continues at coordinate 47,198 of CAMAOD020000082.1, forward strand.
TTTCCAGGAATTGGCTCGCGATCTCTAGAGAGAGATAGAATATATAATTTCAATTAATAAGAATTATTGGTCATTAGAATCATTAATTAATAAAATCTATCAATATACAAAATTAGCAAATGTTATATTAAGCTTAACTCTCGATACTCAAGGTCAGATATTATTTTATTAACTCAGATGAATAATAAATTGTAATCGTGATCTATGGAATATTCCGAAGCATCGTATGCTTCGACATATAGTTCAGGTCCTTACTGGCGTACGTGCGAAAAATGTAGAAAAGGACAGAAAGTGTATTTTTCGTTAATATGCTATTAATTAATAATTTTTGTATTAAAAACATTAACTATTCTTCAGAAAACACTATTGGCAATGTTAGAAATTCAATTGCTTTGTTAATTAGCGTTTAATTAAGAATTATATGTAAATTGTACGCAAATTATATACGTCATAATCTTGAAACGGGGGGGAATCTCGAATATAAAAGGCCGAGCGAAACCAGCCTAGAAGCAGAGCAGAACAATTCTCGAAGTCGAGCAAGCTAGAAGTCTTAGACAACTTGCCCGGAACAGTTTCCGCTGGTCAGAGCCGAAACGATTTTTAACTCTTGATTGGAAGAGCGGGTATATGCCATTTGGGTACTCGATCGTTGGGTCGTTCTAGTAGCTGGCGAACAGCAAGCTCCCCATTCAAGCGGTCTTGTATCTGGAACTCCGTCAGGAGAGTGCTATGCTTAGCGCCAAGAAAGGTTGAGACATCAAAACGAGAGCTCTCAGCTACTCTAATGCATATTGCAATTTTTGACTAATTACTAAACGCGCCGTCAGATTCTCGGAGTTAGCTTGGGGTAGTCTAGGCTTCCCATCTAAGCAGCTTGGTATCTGAAGCCCGTGTCTTTTGGGTGGCAGTCGAGTAATTACGAATTTACAATTAGAGTCAATTTTTGATTTGTTCCCTGTTAAACGTATATTGTTCATTTGATTCTGGATCGTTGGGTCGTTCTAGTAGCTGGCGAACAGCAAGCTCCCCAATTAAGCGATTTGGTTTTGAGTGTCAGTGTATGATTTGGCAAAAGGGTCATGAACAATTAGTTGTCGAGTCGCAAATTAAAAAGAGTAACTGTTCCGATGGAAATATATTAACTTCATGTCAATCTTAGGATCTTGAGTCAAGTTAAATTAATTCATTAAAGATTATTGTTCTGTCTCCAGCGAAATACACGTAGTCGACTACACCGCGTCAGGAAATTCAATATAAAGTATTATTCTCAAATTTATTGTAAAAGCGAATTTAGGCGACGTCCGAATAGAATCAGACCTAGGTAGGATTTGCGATAGCGCCGGATTTCAAACATATTAATTTTGTTAAACTTTAAAATTGCATTTCGAGTCTACTTAATATTGTAAAAGCGAATCTAGCCAAGCTTAAAAGAGAATCAGACTTAGGTAGGATTCCGCGAAGAGCTAGAAACTTATTAATTTTGTTAAACTTTGCAACTGCGTTAATCATTGAAAAGAATACGAATTATTGACACTTAGAATTTCGAATCTTGTTAATATTGTACAAGCGTAGTCGAGTTAGCCTCGTCTGTAAATTCAATTTATAGGACTTCGAGTTAAATAACCAAAAATAGAGATTCTATTAAATTCTTCTAATAATTACGAATAGCGTAATATTTAATTCATATAGTTTTCTGCTCATTATACGACAATACCTATTTAGTTATTTATCTAGTCGTTCATTATATCAATTTATATTTCATATACTTTTCCTATCTTCTTATTTTCTTATTTTCTTATTTTGTTAATTGTTAATCATCATTATTATTTTATTGAATAAACCTGCTTGTTGAAAGGTATTGACCTGTGGATTTCACTCCTTAACCGCACACCACACGAATCCCACATTCTTTATATTTAGTTATTGCAAGACGAGTCGCTCAGTAGGTAAATACCGCTCTTTATCTCACGAGCGCTGTAAAATTTCTGTAGATTGCTCCAGAATCGTTACATTACTATTATTATTATCGTAAGAACTATTATTTTCAGCCTTATCACTATTATTATTATATAAATAACTCTTATTTTTGTCCTTATTCCTATTTCATCATCGTATTAACTCTTACTTTTATCCTTATTACTATTATTATTATCGTAATAACTCTTATTTTTAACCTTATAACTATTATTACTATCGTAATAACTCTTACTTTTGTCCTTATTCCTATTTTATCATCGTATTAACTCTTACTTTTATCCTTATTACTATTATTCTTATCGTAATAACTCTCATTTTTATCCTCATTCCTATTTTTATTATCGTAGTAACTCTTATTTTTATCCTAATTTCTATTATTATTATCGTAATAACTCTTATTTTTATACTTATTACTGTTATTATTATGATAATAATTATTATTTTCAGCCTTATCACTATTATTATTATATAAATAACTCTTATTTTCGTCCTTATTCCTATTTCATCATCGTATTATCTCTTACTTTGATCCTTATTACTATTCTTATTATCGTAATAACTATTATTTTCAGCCTTATCACTATTTTTATTATATAAATAACTCTTATTTTTGTCCTTATTCCTATTTCATCATCGTATTATCTCTTACTTTGATCCTTATTACTATTATTATTATCGTAATAACTCTTATTTCTATTCTTATAACTATTATTATTATCGTAATAACTCTTATTTTTGTCCTTATTCCTATTTTATCATCGTATTAACTCTTACTTTTATCCTTATTACTATTATTATTATCGTAATAACTCTTATTTTATCTTTATTACTATTATTATTATCGTAATAACTATTATTTTCAGCCTTATCACTATTTTTATTATATAAATAACTCTTATTTTTATCCTTATTCCTATTTTTATTATCGTAATAACTCTTATTTTTGTCCTTATTCCTATTTTATCATCGTATTATCTGTTACTTTGATCCTTATTACTATTATTATTATCGTAATAACTCCTACTTTTATCCTTATTACTATTATTATCATCGTAATAACTCTTATTTTTATCCTTACTACTATTATTATTATCGTAATAACTCTTATTCTTATTCTTATTCCTATTTTTATTATCGTAGTAACTCTTATTTTTATCCTAATTTCTATTATTATTATCGTAATAACTCGTATTTTTATACTTATTACTGTTATTATTATGATAATAATTATTCTTTTCAGCCTTATCACTATTATTATTATATAAATAACTCTTATTTTTGTCCTTATTCCTATTTCATCATCGTATTATCTGTTACTTTGATCCTTATTACTATTATTATTATCGTAATAACTCCTAGTTTTATCCTTATTACTATTATTATCATCGTAATAACTCTTATTTTTATCCTTATTACTATTATTATTATCGTAATAACTCTTATTTTTATCCTTATTTCTATTATTATAATCCTTATATCTATTACTTTCAGCCATATTCCTCTTTTTATTGTGTAATAACTCTTATTTTTATCCTTATTTCTATTATTATTATCCTTATAACTATTACTTTCAGCCATATTCCACTTTTTATTATGTAATAACTCTTATTTTTATCCTTATTTCTATTATTATTATCGTAATAACTATTATTTTCAGCCTTATCACTATTATTATTATATAAATAACTCTTATTTTTGTCCTTATTCCTATTTCATCATCGTATTATCTCTTACTTTGATCCTTATTACTATTATTATTTTCGTAATAACTCTTATTTTTATCCTTATTACTATTCTTATTATCGTAATAACTCTTATTTTTATCCTAATTTCTATTATTATTATCGTAATAACTCGTATTTTTATACTTATTACTGTTATTATTATGATAATAATTATTATTTTCAGCCTTATCACTATTTTTATTATATAAATAACTCTTATTTTTGTCCTTATTCCTATTTCATCATCGTATTATCTCTTACTTTGATCCTTATTACTATTATTATTATCGTAATAACTCTTATTTTTATTCTTATAACTATTATTATTATCGTAATAACTCTTATTTTTGTCCTTATTCCTATTTTATCATCGTATTAACTCTTACTTTTATCCTTATTACTATTATTATTATCGTAATAACTCTTATTTTATCTTTATTACTATTATTATTATCGTAATAACTATTATTTTCAGCCTTATCACTATTTTTATTATATAAATAACTCTTATTTTTATCCTTATTCCTATTTTTATTATCGTAATAACTCTTATTTTTGTCCTTATTCCTATTTTATCATCGTATTATCTGTTACTTTGATCCTTATTACTATTATTATTATCGTAATAACTCCTACTTTTATCCTTATTACTATTATTATCATCGTAATAACTCTTATTTTTATCCTTACTACTATTATTATTATCGTAATAACTCTTATTCTTATTCTTATTCCTATTTTTATTATCGTAGTAACTCTTATTTTTATCCTAATTTCTATTATTATTATCGTAATAACTCGTATTTTTATACTTATTACTGTTATTATTATGATAATAATTATTCTTTTCAGCCTTATCACTATTATTATTATATAAATAACTCTTATTTTTGTCCTTATTCCTATTTCATCATCGTATTATCTGTTACTTTGATCCTTATTACTATTATTATTATCGTAATAACTCCTAGTTTTATCCTTATTACTATTATTATCATCGTAATAACTCTTATTTTTATCCTTATTACTATTATTATTATCGTAATAACTCTTATTTTTATCCTTATTTCTATTATTATAATCCTTATAACTATTACTTTCAGCCATATTCCTCTTTTTATTGTGTAATAACTCTTATTTTTATCCTTATTTCTATTATTATTATCCTTATAACTATTACTTTCAGCCATATTCCACTTTTTATTATGTAATAACTCTTATTTTTATCCTTATTTCTATTATTATTATCGTAATAACTATTATTTTCAGCCTTATCACTATTATTATTATATAAATAACTCTTATTTTTGTCCTTATTCCTATTTCATCATCGTATTATCTCTTACTTTGATCCTTATTACTATTATTATTTTCGTAATAACTCTTATTTTTATCCTTATTACTATTCTTATTATCGTAATAACTCTTATTTTTATCCTAATTTCTATTATTATTATAGTAATAACTCGTATTTTTATACTTATTACTGTTATTATTATGATAATAATTATTATTTTCAGCCTTATCACTATTTTTATTATATAAATAACTCTTATTTTTGTCCTTATTCCTATTTCATCATCGTATTATCTCTTACTTTGATCCTTATTACTATTATTATTATCGTAATAACTCTTATTTTTATTCTTATAACTATTATTATTATCGTAATAACTCTTATTTTTGTCCTTATTCCTATTTTATCATCGTATTAACTCTTACTTTTATCCTTATTACTATTATTATTATCGTAATAACTCTTATTTTATCTTTATTACTATTATTATTATCGTAATAACTATTATTTTCAGCCTTATCACTATTTTTATTATATAAATAACTCTTATTTTTATCTTTATTCCTATTTTTATTATCGTAATAACTCTTATTTTTGTCCTTATTCCTATTTTATCATCGTATTATCTGTTACTTTGATCCTTATTACTATTATTATTATCGTAATAACTCCTACTTTTATCCTTATTACTATTATTATCATCGTAATAACTCTTATTTTTATCCTTACTACTATTATTATTATCGTAATAACTCTTATTCTTATTCTTATTCCTATTTTTATTATCGTAGTAACTCTTATTTTTATCCTAATTTCTATTATTATTATCGTAATAACTCGTATTTTTATACTTATTACTGTTATTATTATGATAATAATTATTTTTTTCAGCCTTATCACTATTATTATTATATAAATAACTCTTATTTTTGTCCTTATTCCTATTTCATCATCGTATTATCTGTTACTTTGATCCTTATTACTATTATTATTATCGTAAAAACTCCTACTTTTATCCTTATTACTATTATTATCATCGTAATAACTCTTATTTTTATCCTTATTACTATTATTATTATCGTAATAACTCTTATTTTTATCCTTATTTCTATTATTATAATCCTTATAACTATTACTTTCAGCCATATTCCTCTTTTTATTGTGTAATAACTCTTATTTTTATCCTTATTTCTATTATTATTATCCTTATAACTATTACTTTCAGCCATATTCCACTTTTTATTATGTAATAACTCTTATTTTTATCCTTATTTCTATTATTATTATCGTAATAACTATTATTTTCAGCCTTATCACTATTATTATTATATAAAAAACTCTTATTTTTGTCCTTATTCCTATTTCATCATCGTATTATCTCTTACTTTGATCCTTATTACTATTATTATTTTCGTAATAACTCTTATTTTTATCCTTATTACTATTCTTATTATCGTAATAACTATTATTTTCAGCCTTATCACTATTTTTATTATATAAATAACTCTTATTTTTATCCTTATTCCTACTTTTATTATCGTAATAACTCTTATTTTTATCCTTATTACTATTATTATTATCGTAATAACTCTTATTTTTATCCTTATTTCTATTATTATAATCCTTATAACTATTACTTTCAGCCATATTCCTCCTTTTATTGTGTAATAACTCTTATTTTTATCCTTATTTCTATTATTATTATCGTAGTAACTATTATTTTCAGCCTTATCACTATTATTATTATATAAATAACTCTTATTTTTATCCTTATTCCTATTTTATCATCGTATTAACTCTTACTTTTATCCTTATTACTATTATTATTATCGTAATAACTCTTATTTTTATCCTTATATCTATTATTACTATCGTAATAACTCTTATTTTTGTCCTTATTCCTATTTTATCATCGTACTAACTCTTACTTTTATCCTTATTACTATTATTATTATCGTAATAACTCTTATTTTATCTTTATTACTATTATTATTATCGTAATAACTATTACTTTCAGCCTTATTACTATTATTATAATCCTTATAACTATTACTTTCAGCCATATTCCTCTTTTTATTGTGTAATAAATCTTAATTTTATCCTTATTTCTATTATTATTATCGTAATAACTCTTATTTTTTCCCTTATTATTATTATTATTATTATCGTAATAACTCTTATTTTTATCCTTATAACTATTATTACTATCGTAATAACTCCTATTTTTATCCTTATTACTATTCTTATTATCGTAATAACTATTATTTTCAGCCTTAGCACTATTATTATTATATAAATAACTCTTCTTTTTATCCTTATTCCTATTTTTATTATCGTATTAACTCTTACTTTTATCCTTATTATTGTTATTATTATCGTAATAACTGTTATGTTTATCCTCTTTACTATTATTATTATCGTAATAACTCTTATTTTTATCCTTATTTCTGTTATTATTATCCTTATAACTATTACTTTCAGCCATATTCCACTTTATATTATGTAATAACTCTTATTTTTATCCTTATTTCTATTATTATTATCGTAATAACTCTTATTTTTATCCTTGTAACTATTATTATTATCGTATTAACTCTTACTTTTATCCTTATTACTATTATTATTATCGTAATAACTCTTATTTTTATCCTCATTCCTATTTTTATTATCGTAGTAACTCCTATTTTTATCCTAATTTCTATTATTATTATCGTAATAACTCTTATTTTTATACTTATTACTGTTATTATTATGATAATAATTATTATTTTCAGCCTTATCACTATTATTATTATATAAATAACTCTTATTTTCGTCCTTATTCCTATTTCATTATCGTATTATCTCTTACTTTGATCCTTATTACTATTCTTATTATCGTAATAACTATTATTTTCAGCCTTATCACTATTTTTATTATATAAATAACTCTTATTTTTATCCTTATTCCTATTTTTATTATCGTATTAACTCTTATTTTTGTCCTTATTCCTATTTTATCATCGTATTAACTCTTACTTTTATCCTTACTACTATTATTATTATCGTAATAACTCTTATTTTTATCCTTATTACTATTATTATTATCGTAATAACTCTTATTTTTATCCTTATTTCTATTATTATAATCCTTATAACTATTACTTTCAGCCATATTCCTCTTTTTATTGTGTAATAACTCTTATTTTTATCCTTATTTCTATTATTATTATCGTAATAACTATTATTTTCAGCCTTATCACTATTATTATTATATAAATAACTCTTATTTTCGTCCTTATTACTATTCTTATTATCGTAATAACTATTATTTTCAGCCTTATCACTATTTTTATTATATAAATAACTCTTATTTTTGTCCTTATTCCTATTTTATCATCGTACTAACTCTTACTTTTATCCTTATTACTATTATTATTATCGTAATAACTCTTATTTTATCTTTATTACTATTATTATTATCGTAATAACTATTATTTTCAGCCTTATCACTATTATTATTATATAAATAACTCTTATTTTTATCTTTATTCCTATTTTTATTATCGTATTACCTCTTACTTTCATCCTTATTACTAATATTATTATCGTAATAACTCTTATCTTTATCCTCATTACTATTATTATTATGGTAATAACTGTTATTTTTATCCTTATTTCTATTATTATTATTCTTATAACTATTACTTTCAGCCATATTCCACTTTTTATTATGTAATAACTCTTATTTTTATCCTTACTTCTATTATTATTATCGTAATAACTCTTATTTTTATCCTTATTACTATTCTTATTATCGTAATAACTATTATTTGCAGCCTTATCACTATTTTTATTATATACATAACTCTTATTTTTATCCTTATTCCTATTTTTATTATCGTAATAACTCTTATTTTTGTCCTTATTCCTATTTTATCATCGTATTAACTCTTACTTTTATCCTTACTACTATTATTATTATCGTAATAACTCTTATTTTTTCCCTTATTATTATTACTATTATTATCGTAATAACTCTTATTTTTATCCTTATAACTATTATTACTATCGTAATAACTCCTATTTTTATCCTTATTACTATTCTTATTATCGTAATAACTATTATTTTCAGCCTTAGCACTATTATTATTATATAAATAACTCTTCTTTTTATCCTTATTCCTATTTTTATTATCGTATTAACTCTTACTTTTATCCTTATTATTGTTATTATTATCGTAATAACTGTTATGTTTATCCTCTTTACTATTATTATTATCGTAATAACTCTTATTTTTATCCTTATTTCTGTTATTATTATCCTTCTAACTATTACTTTCAGCCATATTCCACTTTATATTATGTAATAACTCTTATTTTTATCCTTATTTCTATTATTATTATCGTAATAACTCTTATTTTTATCCTTATTTCTATTATTATAATCCTTATAACTATTACTTTCAGCCATATTCCTCTTTTTATTGTGTAATAACTCTTATTTTTATCCTTATTTCTATTATTATTATCGTAATAACTATTATTTTCAGCCTTATCACTATTATTATTATATAAATAACTCTTATTTTTATCCTTATTCCTATTTTTATTATCGTATTAACTCTTACTTTTATCCTTATTACTAATATTATTATCGTAACAACTCTTATCTTTATCCTCATTACTATTATTATTATCGTAATAACTCTTATTTTTATCCTTGTTTCTATTATTATTATCCTTATAACTATTGCTTTCAGCCATATTCCACTTTTTATTATGTAATAACTCTTATTTTTATCCTTATTTCTATTATTATTATCGTAATAACTCTTATTTTTGTCCTTATTCCTATTTTATCATCGTATTAACTCTTACTTTTATCCTTATTACTATTATTATTATCGTAATAACTCTTATTTTTATCCTTATTACTATTATTATTATCGTAATAACTCTTATTTTTATCCTTATTTCTATTATTATAATCCTTATAACTATTACTTTCAGCCATATTCCTCTTTTTATCGTGTAATAACTCTTATTTTTATCCTTATTTATATTATTATTATCGTAATAACTATTATTTTCAGCCTTATCACTATTATTATTATATAAATAACTCTTATTTTTATCCTTACTCCTATTTTTATTATCGTATTAACTCTTACTTTTATCCTTATTACTAATATTATTATCGTAATAACTCTTATCTTTATCCTCATTACTATTATTATTATCGTAATAACTCTTATTTTTATCCTTATTTCTATTATTATTATCGTAATAACTATTATTTTCAGCCTTATCACTATTATTATTATATAAATAACTCTTAATTTTATCCTTATTCCTATTTTATCATCGTATTAACTCTTACTTTTATCCTTATTACTAATATTATTATCGTAATAACTCTTATTTTTATCCTTATTTCTTTTATTATTATCGTAATAACTATTATTTTCAGCCCTATCACTATTATTATTATATAAATAACTCTTATTTTTATCCTTATTCCTATTTTATCATCGTATTAACTCTTACTTTTATCCTTATTACTATTATTATTATCGTAATAACTCTTATTTTTATCCTTATAACTATTATTACTATCGTAATACCTCTTATTTTTGTCCTTATTCCTATTCTATCATCGTATTAACTCTTACTTTGATCCTTATTACTAATATTATTATCGTAATAACTCTTATCTTTATCCTCATTACTATTATTATTATCGTAATAACTCTTATTTTTATCCTTATTACTATTCTTATTATCGTAATAACTATTATTTTCAGCCTTATCACTATTTTTATTATATAAATAACTCTTATTTTTATCCTTATTCCTATTTTTATTATCGTATTAACTCTTATTTTTGTCCTTATTCCTATTTTATCATCGTATTAACTCTTACTTTTATCCTTACTACTATTATTATTATCGTAATAACTCTTATTTTTATCCTTATTACTATTATTATTATCGTAATAACTCTTATTTTTATCCTTATTTCTATTATTATAATCCTTATAACTATTACTTTCAGCCATATTCCTCTTTTTATTGTGTAATAACTCTTATTTTTATCCTTATTTCTATTATTATTATCGTAATAACTATTATTTTCAGCCTTATCACTATTATTATTATATAAATAACTCTTATTTTCGTCCTTATTACTATTCTTATTATCGTAATAACTATTATTTTCAGCCTTATCACTATTTTTATTATATAAATAACTCTTATTTTTGTCCTTATTCCTATTTTATCATCGTACTAACTCTTACTTTTATCCTTATTACTATTATTATTATCGTAATAACTCTTATTTTATCTTTATTACTATTATTATTATCGTAATAACTATTATTTTCAGCCTTATTACTATTATTATAATCCTTATAACTATTACTTTCAGCCATATTCCTCTTTTTATTGTGTAATAAATCTTAATTTTATCCTTATTTCTATTATTATTATCGTAATAACTCTTATTTTTTCCCTTATTATTATTATTATTATTATCGTAATAACTCTTATTTTTATCCTTATAACTATTATTACTATCGTAATAACTCCTATTTTTATCCTTATTACTATTCTTATTATCGTAATAACTATTATTTTCAGCCTTAGCACTATTATTATTATATAAATAACTCTTCTTTTTATCCTTATTCCTATTTTTATTATCGTATTAACTCTTACTTTTATCCTTATTATTGTTATTATTATCGTAATAACTGTTATGTTTATCCTCTTTACTATTATTATTATCGTAATAACTCTTATTTTTATCCTTATTTCTGTTATTATTATCCTTATAACTATTACTTTCAGCCATATTCCACTTTATATTATGTAATAACTCTTATTTTTATCCTTATTTCTATTATTATTATCGTAATAACTCTTATTTTTATCCTTGTAACTATTATTATTATCGTATTAACTCTTACTTTTATCCTTATTACTATTATTATTATCGTAATAACTCTTATTTTTATCCTCATTCCTATTTTTATTATCGTAGTAACTCCTATTTTTATCCTAATTTCTATTATTATTATCGTAATAACTCTTATTTTTATACTTATTACTGTTATTATTATGATAATAATTATTATTTTCAGCCTTATCACTATTATTATTATATAAATAACTCTTATTTTCGTCCTTATTCCTATTTCATTATCGTATTATCTCTTACTTTGATCCTTATTACTATTCTTATTATCGTAATAACTATTATTTTCAGCCTTATCACTATTTTTATTATATAAATAACTCTTATTTTTATCCTTATTCCTATTTTTATTATCGTATTAACTCTTATTTTTGTCCTTATTCCTATTTTATCATCGTATTAACTCTTACTTTTATCCTTACTACTATTATTATTATCGTAATAACTCTTATTTTTATCCTTATTACTATTATTATTATCGTAATAACTCTTATTTTTATCCTTATTTCTATTATTATAATCCTTATAACTATTACTTTCAGCCATATTCCTCTTTTTATTGTGTAATAACTCTTATTTTTATCCTTATTTCTATTATTATTATCGTAATAACTATTATTTTCAGCCTTATCACTATTATTATTATATAAATAACTCTTATTTTTATCCTTATTCCTATTTTTATTATCGTATTAACTCTTACTTTTATCCTTATTACTATTATTATTATCGTAATAACTCTTATTTTTATCCTTATTTCTATTATTATTATCCTTATAACTATTACTTTCAGCCATATTCCACTTTTTATTATGTAATAACTCTTATTTTTATCCTTACTTCTATTATTATTATCGTAATAACACTTATTTTTGTCCTTATTCCTATTTTATCATCGTATTAACTCTTACTTTTATCCTTATTACTATTATTATTATCGTAATAACTCTTATTTTTATCCTCATTCCTATTTTTATTATCGTAGTAACTCCTATTTTTATCCTAATTTCTATTATTATTATCGTAATAACTCTTATTTTTATACTTATTACTGTTATTATTATGATAATAATTATTATTTTCAGCCTTATCACTATTATTATTATATAAATAACTCTTATTTTCGTCCTTATTCCTATTTCATTATCGTATTATCTCTTACTTTGATCCTTATTACTATTCTTATTATCGTAATAACTATTATTTTCAGCCTTATCACTATTTTTATTATATAAATAACTCTTATTTTTATCCTTATTCCTATTTTTATTATCGTATTAACTCTTACTTTTATCCTTATTACTGTTATTATTATCGTAATAACTGTTATGTTTATCCTCTTTACTATTATTATTATCGTAATAACTCTTATTTTTGTCCTTATTCCTATTTTATCATCGTATTAACTCTTACTTTTATCCTTATTACTATTATTATTATCGTAATAACTCTTATTTTATCTTTATTACTATTATTATTATCGTAATAACTATTATTTTCAGCCTTATCACTATTATTATTATATAAATAACTCTTATTTTTATCATTATTCCTATTTTTATTATCGTATTACCTCTTACTTTCATCCTTATTACTAATATTATTATCGTAATAACTCTTATCTTTATCCTCATTACTATTATTATTATGGTAATAACTGTTATTTTTATCCTTATTTCTATTATTATTATTCTTATAACTATTACTTTCAGCCATATTCCACTTTTTATTATGTAATAACTCTTATTTTTATCCTTACTTCTATTATTATTATCGTAATAACTCTTATTTTTATCCTTATTACTATTATTATTATCGTAATAACTCTTATTTTTATCCTTATTACTATTATTATTATCGTAATAACTCTTATTTTTATCCTTATTTCTATTATTATAATCCTTATAACTATTACTTTCAGCCATATTCCTCTTTTTATCGTGTAATAACTCTTATTTTTATCCTTATTTATATTATTATTATCGTAATAACTATTATTTTCAGCCTTATCACTATTATTATTATATAAATAACTCTTATTTTTATCCTTACTCCTATTTTTATTATCGTATTAACTCTTACTTTTATCCTTATTACTAATATTATTATCGTAATAACTCTTATCTTTATCCTCATTACTATTATTATTATCGTAATAACTCTTATTTTTATCCTTATTTCTATTATTATTATCGTAATAACTATTATTTTCAGCCTTATCACTATTATTATTATATAAATAACTCTTAATTTTATCCTTATTCCTATTTTATCATCGTATTAACTCTTACTTTTATCCTTATTACTAATATTATTATCGTAATAACTCTTATTTTTATCCTTATTTCTTTTATTATTATCGTAATAACTATTATTTTCAGCCCTATCACTATTATTATTATATAAATAACTCTTATTTTTATCCTTATTCCTATTTTATCATCGTATTAACTCTTACTTTTATCCTTATTACTATTATTATTATCGTAATAACTCTTATTTTTATCCTTATAACTATTATTACTATCGTAATACCTCTTATTTTTGTCCTTATTCCTATTTTATCATCGTATTAACTCTTACTTTGATCCTTATTACTAATATTATTATCGTAATAACTCTTATCTTTATCCTCATTACTATTATTATTATCGTAATAACTCTTATTTTTATCCTTATTACTATTCTTATTATCGTAATAACTATTATTTTCAGCCTTATCACTATTTTTATTATATAAATAACTCTTATTTTTATCCTTATTCCTATTTTTATTATCGTATTAACTCTTATTTTTGTCCTTATTCCTATTTTATCATCGTATTAACTCTTACTTTTATCCTTACTACTATTATTATTATCGTAATAACTCTTATTTTTATCCTTATTACTATTATTATTATCGTAATAACTCTTATTTTTATCCTTATTTCTATTATTATAATCCTTATAACTATTACTTTCAGCCATATTCCTCTTTTTATTGTGTAATAACTCTTATTTTTATCCTTATTTCTATTATTATTATCGTAATAACTATTATTTTCAGCCTTATCACTATTATTATTATATAAATAACTCTTATTTTCGTCCTTATTACTATTCTTATTATCGTAATAACTATTATTTTCAGCCTTATCACTATTTTTATTATATAAATAACTCTTATTTTTATCCTTATTCCTATTTTTATTATCGTATTAACTCTTATTTTTGTCCTTATTCCTATTTTATCATCGTATTAACTCTTACTTTTATCCTTACTACTATTATTATTATCGTAATAACTCTTATTTTTATCCTTATTACTATTATTATTATCGTAATAACTCTTATTTTTATCCTTATTTCTATTATTATAATCCTTATAACTATTACTTTCAGCCATATTCCTCTTTTTATTGTGTAATAACTCTTATTTTTATCCTTATTTCTATTATTATTATCGTAATAACTATTATTTTCAGCCTTATCACTATTATTATTATATAAATAACTCTTATTTTCGTCCTTATTACTATTCTTATTATCGTAATAACTATTATTTTCAGCCTTATCACTATTTTTATTATATAAATAACTCTTATTTTTGTCCTTATTCCTATTTTATCATCGTACTAACTCTTACTTTTATCCTTATTACTATTATTATTATCGTAATAACTCTTATTTTATCTTTATTACTATTATTATTATCGTAATAACTATTATTTTCAGCCTTATTACTATTATTATAATCCTTATAACTATTACTTTCAGCCATATTCCTCTTTTTATTGTGTAATAAATCTTAATTTTATCCTTATTTCTATTATTATTATCGTAATAACTCTTATTTTTTCCCTTATTATTATTATTATTATTATCGTAATAACTCTTATTTTTATCCTTATAACTATTATTACTATCGTAATAACTCCTATTTTTATCCTTATTACTATTATTATTATCGTAATAACTCTTATTTTTATCCTTATTTCTATTATTATAATCCTTATAACTATTACTTTCAGCCATATTCCTCTTTTTATTGTGTAATAACTCTTATTTTTTATCCTTATTTCTATTATTATTATCGTAATAACTATTATTTTCAGCCTTATCACTATTATTATTATATAAATAACTCTTATTTTCGTCCTTATTACTATTCTTATTATCGTAATAACTATTATTTTCAGCCTTATCACTATTTTTATTATATAAATAACTCTTATTTTTATCCTTATTCCTATTTTTATTATCGTATTAACTCTTATTTTTGTCCTTATTCCTATTTTATCATCGTATTAACTCTTACTTTTATCCTTACTACTATTATTATTATCGTAATAACTCTTATTTTTATCCTTATTACTATTATTATTATCGTAATAACTCTTATTTTTATCCTTATTTCTATTATTATAATCCTTATAACTATTACTTTCAGCCATATTCCTCTTTTTATTGTGTAATAACTCTTATTTTTATCCTTATTTCTATTATTATTATCGTAATAACTATTATTTTCAGCCTTATCACTATTATTATTATATAAATAACTCTTATTTTCGTCCTTATTACTATTCTTATTATCGTAATAACTATTATTTTCAGCCTTATCACTATTTTTATTATATAAATAACTCTTATTTTTGTCCTTATTCCTATTTTATCATCGTACTAACTCTTACTTTTATCCTTATTACTATTATTATTATCGTAATAACTCTTATTTTATCTTTATTACTATTATTATTATCGTAATAACTATTATTTTCAGCCTTATTACTATTATTATAATCCTTATAACTATTACTTTCAGCCATATTCCTCTTTTTATTGTGTAATAAATCTTAATTTTATCCTTATTTCTATTATTATTATCGTAATAACTCTTATTTTTTCCCTTATTATTATTATTATTATTATCGTAATAACTCTTATTTTTATCCTTATAACTATTATTACTATCGTAATAACTCCTATTTTTATCCTTATTACTATTCTTATTATCGTAATAACTATTATTTTCAGCCTTAGCACTATTATTATTATATAAATAACTCTTCCTTTATCCTTATTCCTATTTTTATTATCGTATTAACTCTTACTTTTATCCTTATTATTGTTATTATTATCGTAATAACTGTTATGTTTATCCTCTTTACTATTATTATTATCGTAATAACTCTTATTTTTATCCTTATTTCTGTTATTATTATCCTTATAACTATTACTTTCAGCCATATTCCACTTTATATTATGTAATAACTCTTATTTTTATCCTTATTTCTATTATTATTATCGTAATAACTCTTATTTTTATCCTTGTAACTATTATTATTATCGTATTAACTCTTACTTTTATCCTTATTACTATTATTATTATCGTAATAACTCTTATTTTTATCCTCATTCCTATTTTTATTATCGTAGTAACTCCTATTTTTATCCTAATTTCTATTATTATTATCGTAATAACTCTTATTTTTATACTTATTACTGTTATTATTATGATAATAATTATTATTTTCAGCCTTATCACTATTATTATTATATAAATAACTCTTATTTTCGTCCTTATTCCTATTTCATTATCGTATTATCTCTTACTTTGATCCTTATTACTATTCTTATTATCGTAATAACTATTATTTTCAGCCTTATCACTATTTTTATTATATAAATAACTCTTATTTTTATCCTTATTCCTATTTTTATTATCGTATTAACTCTTATTTTTGTCCTTATTCCTATTTTATCATCGTATTAACTCTTACTTTTATCCTTACTACTATTATTATTATCGTAATAACTCTTATTTTTATCCTTATTACTATTATTATTATCGTAATAACTCTTATTTTTATCCTTATTTCTATTATTATAATCCTTATAACTATTACTTTCAGCCATATTCCTCTTTTTATTGTGTAATAACTCTTATTTTTATCCTTATTTCTATTATTATTATCGTAATAACTATTATTTTCAGCCTTATCACTATTATTATTATATAAATAACTCTTATTTTTATCCTTATTCCTATTTTTATTATCGTATTAACTCTTACTTTTATCCTTATTACTATTATTATTATCGTAATAACTCTTATTTTTATCCTTATTTCTATTATTATTATCCTTATAACTATTACTTTCAGCCATATTCCACTTTTTATTATGTAATAACTCTTATTTTTATCCTTACTTCTATTATTATTATCGTAATAACACTTATTTTTGTCCTTATTCCTATTTTATCATCGTATTAACTCTTACTTTTATCCTTATTACTATTATTATTATCGTAATAACTCTTATTTTTATCCTCATTCCTATTTTTATTATCGTAGTAACTCCTATTTTTATCCTAATTTCTATTATTATTATCGTAATAACTCTTATTTTTATACTTATTACTGTTATTATTATGATAATAATTATTATTTTCAGCCTTATCACTATTATTATTATATAAATAACTCTTATTTTCGTCCTTATTCCTATTTCATTATCGTATTATCTCTTACTTTGATCCTTATTACTATTCTTATTATCGTAATAACTATTATTTTCAGCCTTATCACTATTTTTATTATATAAATAACTCTTATTTTTATCCTTATTCCTATTTTTATTATCGTATTAACTCTTACTTTTATCCTTATTACTGTTATTATTATCGTAATAACTGTTATGTTTATCCTCTTTACTATTATTATTATCGTAATAACTCTTATTTTTGTCCTTATTCCTATTTTATCATCGTATTAACTCTTACTTTTATCCTTATTACTATTATTATTATCGTAATAACTCTTATTTTATCTTTATTACTATTATTATTATCGTAATAACTATTATTTTCAGCCTTATCACTATTATTATTATATAAATAACTCTTATTTTTATCCTTATTCCTATTTTTATTATCGTATTAACTCTTACTTTTATCTTATTACTATTATTATTATCGTAATAACTCTTATTTTTATCCTTATTTCTATTATTATTATCCTTATAACTATTACTTTCAGCCATATTCCACTTTTTTATTATGTAATAACTCTTATTTTTATCCTTACTTCTATTATTATTATCGTAATAACTCTTATTTTTATCCTTATTACTATTATTATTATCGTAATAACTCTTATTTTTATCCTTATTACTATTATTATTATCGTAATAACTCTTATTTTTATCCTTATTTCTATTATTATAATCCTTATAACTATTACTTTCAGCCATATTCCTCTTTTTATCGTGTAATAACTCTTATTTTTATCCTTATTTATATTATTATTATCGTAATAACTATTATTTTCAGCCTTATCACTATTATTATTATATAAAATAACTCTTATTTTTATCCTTACTCCTATTTTTATTATCGTATTAAACTCTTACTTTTATCCTTATTACTAATATTATTATCGTAATAACTCTTATCTTTATCCTCATTACTATTATTATTATCGTAATAACTCTTATTTTTATCCTTATTTCTATTATTATTATCGTAATAACTATTATTTTCAGCCTTATCACTATTATTATTATATAAATAACTCTTAATTTTATCCTTATTCCTATTTTATCATCGTATTAACTCTTACTTTTATCCTTATTACTAATATTATTATCGTAATAACTCTTATTTTTATCCTTATTTCTTTTATTATTATCGTAATAACTATTATTTTCAGCCCTATCACTATTATTATTATATAAATAACTCTTATTTTTATCCTTATTCCTATTTTATCATCGTATTAACTCTTACTTTTATCCTTATTACTATTATTATTATCGTAATAACTCTTATTTTTATACTTATAACTATTATTACTATCGTAATACCTCTTATTTTTGTCCTTATTCCTATTTTATCATCGTATTAACTCTTACTTTGATCCTTATTACTAATATTATTATCGTAATAACTCTTATCTTTATCCTCATTACTATTATTATTATCGTAATAACTCTTATTTTTATCCTTATTACTATTCTTATTATCGTAATAACTATTATTTTCAGCCTTATCACTATTTTTATTATATAAATAACTCTTATTTTTATCCTTATTCCTATTTTTATTATCGTATTAACTCTTATTTTTGTCCTTATTCCTATTTTATCATCGTATTAACTCTTACTTTTATCCTTACTACTATTATTATTATCGTAATAACTCTTATTTTTATCCTTATTACTATTATTATTATCGTAATAACTCTTATTTTTATCCTTATTTCTATTATTATAATCCTTATAACTATTACTTTCAGCCATATTCCTCTTTTTATTGTGTAATAACTCTTATTTTTATCCTTATTTCTATTATTATTATCGTAATAACTATTATTTTCAGCCTTATCACTATTATTATTATATAAATAACTCTTATTTTCGTCCTTATTACTATTCTTATTATCGTAATAACTATTATTTTCAGCCTTATCACTATTTTTATTATATAAATAACTCTTATTTTTATCCTTATTCCTATTTTTATTATCGTATTAACTCTTATTTTTGTCCTTATTCCTATTTTATCATCGTATTAACTCTTACTTTTATCCTTACTACTATTATTATTATCGTAATAACTCTTATTTTTATCCTTATTACTATTATTATTATCGTAATAACTCTTATTTTTATCCTTATTTCTATTATTATAATCCTTATAACTATTACTTTCAGCCATATTCCTCTTTTTATTGTGTAATAACTCTTATTTTTATCCTTATTTCTATTATTATTATCGTAATAACTATTATTTTCAGCCTTATCACTATTATTATTATATAAATAACTCTTATTTTCGTCCTTATTACTATTCTTATTATCGTAATAACTATTATTTTCAGCCTTATCACTATTTTTATTATATAAATAACTCTTATTTTTGTCCTTATTCCTATTTTATCATCGTACTAACTCTTACTTTTATCCTTATTACTATTATTATTATCGTAATAACTCTTATTTTATCTTTATTTACTATTATTATTATCGTAATAACTATTATTTTCAGCCTTATTACTATTATTATAATCCTTATAACTATTACTTTCAGCCATATTCCTCTTTTTATTGTGTAATAAATCTTAATTTTATCCTTATTTCTATTATTATTATCGTAATAACTCTTATTTTTTCCCTTATTATTATTATTATTATTATCGTAATAACTCTTATTTTTATCCTTATAACTATTATTACTATCGTAATAACTCCTATTTTTATCCTTATTACTATTCTTATTATCGTAATAACTATTATTTTCAGCCTTAGCACTATTATTATTATATAAATAACTCTTCCTTTATCCTTATTCCTATTTTTATTATCGTATTAACTCTTACTTTTATCCTTATTATTGTTATTATTATCGTAATAACTGTTATGTTTATCCTCTTTACTATTATTATTATCGTAATAACTCTTATTTTTATCCTTATTTCTGTTATTATTATCCTTATAACTATTACTTTCAGCCATATTCCACTTTATATTATGTAATAACTCTTATTTTTATCCTTATTTCTATTATTATTATCGTAATAACTCTTATTTTTATCCTTGTAACTATTATTATTATCGTATTAACTCTTACTTTTATCCTTATTACTATTATTATTATCGTAATAACTCTTATTTTTATCCTCATTCCTATTTTTATTATCGTAGTAACTCCTATTTTTATCCTAATTTCTATTATTATTATCGTAATAACTCTTATTTTTATACTTATTACTGTTATTATTATGATAATAATTATTATTTTCAGCCTTATCACTATTATTATTATATAAATAACTCTTATTTTCGTCCTTATTCCTATTTCATTATCGTATTATCTCTTACTTTGATCCTTATTACTATTCTTATTATCGTAATAACTATTATTTTCAGCCTTATCACTATTTTTATTATATAAATAACTCTTATTTTTATCCTTATTCCTATTTTTATTATCGTATTAACTCTTATTTTTGTCCTTATTCCTATTTTATCATCGTATTAACTCTTACTTTTATCCTTACTACTATTATTATTATCGTAATAACTCTTATTTTTATCCTTATTACTATTATTATTATCGTAATAACTCTTATTTTTATCCTTATTTCTATTATTATAATCCTTATAACTATTACTTTCAGCCATATTCCTCTTTTTATTGTGTAATAACTCTTATTTTTATCCTTATTTCTATTATTATTATCGTAATAACTATTATTTTCAGCCTTATCACTATTATTATTATATAAATAACTCTTATTTTTATCCTTATTCCTATTTTTATTATCGTATTAACTCTTACTTTTATCCTTATTACTATTATTATTATCGTAATAACTCTTATTTTTATCCTCATTCCTATTTTTATTATCGTAGTAACTCCTATTTTTATCCTAATTTCTATTATTATTATCGTAATAACTCTTATTTTTATACTTATTACTGTTATTATTATGATAATAATTATTATTTTCAGCCTTATCACTATTATTATTATATAAATAACTCTTATTTTCGTCCTTATTCCTATTTCATTATCGTATTATCTCTTACTTTGATCCTTATTACTATTCTTATTATCGTAATAACTATTATTTTCAGCCTTATCACTATTATTATTATATAAATAACTCTTATTTTTATCCTTATTCCTATTTTTATTATCGTATTAACTCTTACTTTTATCCTTATTACTGTTATTATTATCGTAATAACTGTTATGTTTATCCTCTTTACTATTATTATTATCGTAATAACTCTTATTTTTGTCCTTATTCCTATTTTATCATCGTATTAACTCTTACTTTTATCCTTGTTACTATTATTATTATCGTAATAACTCTTATTTTATCTTTATTACTATTATTATTATCGTAATAACTATTATTTGCAGCCTTATCACTATTTTTATTATATACATAACTCTTATTTTTATCCTTATTCCTATTTTTATTATCGTAATAACTCTTATTTTTGTCCTTATTCCTATTTTATCATCGTATTAACTCTTACTTTTATCCTTACTACTATTATTATTATCGTAATAACTCTTATTTTTTCCCTTATTATTATTATTATTATTATCGTAATAACTCTTATTTTTATCCTTATAACTATTATTACTATCGTAATAACTCCTATTTTTATCCTTATTACTATTCTTATTATCGTAATAACTATTATTTTCAGCCTTAGCACTATTATTATTATATAAATAACTCTTCTTTTTATCCTTATTCCTATTTTTATTATCGTATTAACTCTTACTTTTATCCTTATTATTGTTATTATTATCGTAATAACTGTTATGTTTATCCTCTTTACTATTATTATTATCGTAATAACTCTTATTTTTATCCTTATTTCTGTTATTATTATCCTTCTAACTATTACTTTCAGCCATATTCCACTTTATATTATGTAATAACTCTTATTTTTATCCTTATTTCTATTATTATTATCGTAATAACTCTTATTTTTATCCTTGTAACTATTATTATTATCGTATTAACTCTTACTTTTATCCTTATTACTATTATTATTATCGTAATAACTCTTATTTTTATCCTCATTCCTATTTTTATTATCGTAGTAACTCCTATTTTTATCCTAATTTCTATTATTATTATCGTAATAACTCTTATTTTTATACTTATTACTGTTATTATTATGATAATAATTATTATTTTCAGCCTTATCACTATTATTATTATATAAATAACTCTTATTTTCGTCCTTTTTCCTATTTCATTATCGTATTATCTCTTACTTTGATCCTTATTACTATTCTTATTATCGTAATAACTATTATTTTCAGCCTTATCACTATTTTTATTATATAAATAACTCTTATTTTTATCCTTATTCCTATTTTTATTATCGTATTAACTCTTACTTTCATCCTTATTACTATTATTATTATCGTAATAACTCTTACTTTTATCCTTATTACTGTTATTATTATGATAATAATTATTATTTTCAGCCTTATCACTATTATTGTTATATAAATAACTCTTATTTTTGTCCTTATTCCTATTTCATCATCGTATTATCTCTTACTTTGATCCTTATTACTATTATTATTATCGTAATAACTCCTACTTTTATCCTTATTACAATTATTATCATCGTAATAACTCTTATTTTTATCCTTATTACTATTATTATTATCGTAATAACTCTTATTTTTATCCTTATTTCTATTATTATAATCCTTATAACTATTACTTTCAGCCATATTCCTCTTTTTATTGTGTAATAACTCTTATTTTTATCCTTATTTCTATTATTATTATCGTAATAACTATTATTTTCAGCCTTATCACTATTATTATTATATAAATAACTCTTATTTTTATCCTTATTCCTATTTTTATTATCGTATTAACTCTTACTTTTATCCTTATTACTAATATTATTATCGTAACAACTCTTATCTTTATCCTCATTACTATTATTGTTATCGTAATAACTCTTATTTTTATCCTTGTTTCTATTATTATTATCCTTATAACTATTGCTTTCAGCCATATTCCACTTTTTATTATGTAATAACTCTTATTTTTATCCTTATTTCTATTATTATTATCGTAATAACTCTTATTTTTGTCCTTATTCCTATTTTATCATCGTATTAACTCTTACTTTTATCCTTATTACTATTATTATTATCGTAATAACTCTTATTTTTATCCTTATTACTATTATTATTATCGTAATAACTCTTATTTTTATCCTTATTTCTATTATTATAATCCTTATAACTATTACTTTCAGCCATATTCCTCTTTTTATCGTGTAATAACTCTTATTTTTATCCTTATTTATATTATTATTATCGTAATAACTATTATTTTCAGCCTTATCACTATTATTATTATATAAATAACTCTTATTTTTATCCTTACTCCTATTTTTATTATCGTATTAACTCTTACTTTTATCCTTATTACTAATATTATTATCGTAATAACTCTTATCTTTATCCTCATTACTATTATTATTATCGTAATAACTCTTATTTTTATCCTTATTTCTATTATTATTATCGTAATAACTATTATTTTCAGCCTTATCACTATTATTATTATATAAATAACTCTTAATTTTATCCTTATTCCTATTTTATCATCGTATTAACTCTTACTTTTATCCTTATTACTAATATTATTATCGTAATAACTCTTATTTTTATCCTTATTTCTATTATTATTATCGTAATAACTATTATTTTCAGCCCTATCACTATTATTATTATATAAATAACTCTTATTTTTATCCTTATTCCTATTTTATCATCGTATTAACTCTTACTTTTATCCTTATTACTATTATTATTATCGTAATAACTCTTATTTTTATCCTTATAACTATTATTACTATCGTAATACCTCTTATTTTTGTCCTTATTCCTATTTTATCATCGTATTAACTCTTACTTTGATCCTTATTACTAATATTATTATCGTAATAACTCTTATCTTTATCCTCATTACTATTATTATTATCGTAATAACTCTTATTTTTATCCTTATTACTATTCTTATTATCGTAATAACTATTATTTTCAGCCTTATCACTATTTTTATTATATAAATAACTCTTATTTTTATCCTTATTTCTATTATTATAATCCTTATAACTATTACTTTCAGCCATATTCCTCTTTTTATTGTGTAATAACTCTTATTTTTATCCTTATTTCTATTATTATTATCGTAATAACTATTATTTTCAGCCTTATCACTATTATTATTATATAAATAACTCTTATTTTTATCCTTACTCCTATTTTTATTATCGTATTAACTCTTACTTTTATCCTTATTACTAATATTATTATCGTAATAACTCTTATCTTTATCCTCATTACTATTATTATTATCGCAATAACTCTTATTTTTATCCTTATTTCTATTATTATTATCTTTATAACTATTACTTTCAGCCATATTCCACTTTTTATTATGTAATAACTCTTATTTTTATCCTTATTTCTATTA
Organism: Megachile willughbiella; assembly: GCA_945859595.2. Lineage (NCBI taxonomy): Eukaryota > Metazoa > Arthropoda > Insecta > Hymenoptera > Megachilidae > Megachile > Megachile willughbiella. The sequence goes on from CAMAOD020000082.1 coordinate 73,186, forward strand.
TTATTATCGTAATAACTATTATTTTCAGCCTTATCACTATTATTATTATATAAATAACTCTTAATTTTATCCTTATTCCTATTTTATCATCGTATTAACTCTTACTTTTATCCTTATTACTATTATTATTATCGTAATAACTCTTATTTTATCTTTATTACTATTATTATTATCGTAATAACTATTATTTTCAGCCTTATCACTATTATTATTATATAAATAACTCTTATTTTTATCTTTATTCCTATTTTTATTATCGTATTACCTCTTACTTTCATCCTTATTACTAATATTATTATCGTAATAACTCTTATCTTTATCCTCATTACTATTATTATTATGGTAATAACTGTTATTTTTATCCTTATTTCTATTATTATTACTCTTATAACTATTACTTTCAGCCATATTCCACTTTTTATTATGTAATAACTCTTATTTTTATCCTTACTTCTATTATTATTATCGTAATAACTCTTATTTTTATCCTTATTACTATTCTTATTATCGTAATAACTATTATTTGCAGCCTTATCACTATTTTTTTATATACATAACTCTTATTTTTATCCTTATTCCTATTTTTATTATCGTAATAACTCTTATTTTTGTCCTTATTCCTATTTTATCATCGTATTAACTCTTACTTTTATCCTTACTACTATTATTATTATCGTAATAACTCTTATTTTTTCCCTTATTATTATTATTATTATTATCGTAATAACTCTTATTTTTATCCTTATAACTATTATTACTATCGTAATAACTCCTATTTTTATCCTTATTACTATTCTTATTATCGTAATAACTATTATTTTCAGCCTTAGCACTATTATTATTATATAAATAACTCTTCTTTTTATCCTTATTCCTATTTTTATTATCGTATCAACTCTTACTTTTATCCTTATTATTGTTATTATTATCGTAATAACTGTTATGTTTATCCTCTTTACTATTATTATTATCGTAATAACTCTTATTTTTATCCTTATTTCTGTTATTATTATCCTTATAACTATTACTTTCAGCCATATTCCACTTTATATTATGTAATAACTCTTATTTTTATCCTTATTTCTATTATTATTATCGTAATAACTATTATTTTCAGCCTTATCACTATTTTTATTATATAAATAACTCTTATTTTTATCCTTATTCCTATTTTTATTATCGTATTAACTCTTACTTTTATCCTTATTACTGTTATTATTATCGTAATAACTGTTATGTTTATCCTCTTTACTATTATTATTATCGTAATAACTCTTATTTTTGTCCTTATTCCTATTTTATCATCGTATTAACTCTTACTTTTATCCTTATTACTATTATTATTATCGTAATAACTCTTATTTTATCTTTATTACTATTATTATTATCGTAATAACTATTATTTTCAGCCTTATCACTATTATTATTATATAAATAACTCTTATTTTTATCTTTATTCCTATTTTTATTATCGTATTACCTCTTACTTTCATCCTTATTACTAATATTATTATCGTAATAACTCTTATCTTTATCCTCATTACTATTATTATTATGGTAATAACTGTTATTTTTATCCTTATTTCTATTATTATTATTCTTATAACTATTACTTTCAGCCATATTCCACTTTTTATTATGTAATAACTCTTATTTTTATCCTTACTTCTATTATTATTATCGTAATAACTCTTATTTTTATCCTTATTACTATTCTTATTATCGTAATAACTATTATTTGCAGCCTTATCACTATTTTTATTATATACATAACTCTTATTTTTATCCTTATTCCTATTTTTATTATCGTAATAACTCTTATTTTTGTCCTTATTCCTATTTTATCATCGTATTAACTCTTACTTTTATCCTTACTACTATTATTATTATCGTAATAACTCTTATTTTTTCCCTTATTATTATTATTATTATTATCGTAATAACTCTTATTTTTATCCTTATAACTATTATTACTATCGTAATAACTCCTATTTTTATCCTTATTACTATTCTTATTATCGTAATAACTATTATTTTCAGCCTTAGCACTATTATTATTATATAAATAACTCTTCTTTTTATCCTTATTCCTATTTTTATTATCGTATTAACTCTTACTTTTATCCTTATTATTGTTATTATTATCGTAATAACTGTTATGTTTATCCTCCTTACTATTATTATTATCGTAATAACTCTTATTTTTATCCTTATTTCTGTTATTATTATCCTTCTAACTATTACTTTCAGCCATATTCCACTTTATATTATGTAATAACTCTTATTTTTATCCTTATTTCTATTATTATTATCGTAATAACTCTTATTTTTATCCTTGTAACTATTATTATTATCGTATTAACTCTTACTTTTATCCTTATTACTATTATTATTATCGTAATAACTCTTATTTTTATCCTCATTCCTATTTTTATTATCGTAGTAACTCCTATTTTTATCCTAATTTCTATTATTATTATCGTAATAACTCTTATTTTTATACTTATTACTGTTATTATTATGATAATAATTATTATTTTCAGCCTTATCACTATTATTATTATATAAATAACTCTTATTTTCGTCCTTTTTCCTATTTCATTATCGTATTATCTCTTACTTTGATCCTTATTACTATTCTTATTATCGTAATAACTATTATTTGCAGCCTTATCACTATTTTTATTATATACATAACTCTTATTTTTATCCTTATTCCTATTTTTATTATCGTAATAACTCTTATTTTTGTCCTTATTCCTATTTTATCATCGTATTAACTCTTACTTTTATCCTTACTACTATTATTATTATCGTAATAACTCTTATTTTTTCCCTTATTATTATTATTATTATTATCGTAATAACTCTTATTTTTATCCTTATAACTATTATTACTATCGTAATAACTCCTATTTTTATCCTTATTACTATTCTTATTATCGTAATAACTATTATTTTCAGCCTTAGCACTATTATTATTATATAAATAACTCTTCTTTTTATCCTTATTCCTATTTTTATTATCGTATTAACTCTTACTTTTATCCTTATTATTGTTATTATTATCGTAATAACTGTTATGTTTATCCTCTTTACTATTATTATTATCGTAATAACTCTTATTTTTATCCTTATTTCTGTTATTATTATCCTTCTAACTATTACTTTCAGCCATATTCCACTTTATATTATGTAATAACTCTTATTTTTATCCTTATTTCTATTATTATTATCGTAATAACTCTTATTTTTATCCTTGTAACTATTATTATTATCGTATTAACTCTTACTTTTATCCTTATTACTATTATTATTATCGTAATAACTCTTATTTTTATCCTCATTCCTATTTTTATTATCGTAGTAACTCCTATTTTTATCCTAATTTCTATTATTATTATCGTAATAACTCTTATTTTTATACTTATTACTGTTATTATTATGATAATAATTATTATTTTCAGCCTTATCACTATTATTATTATATAAATAACTCTTATTTTCGTCCTTTTTCCTATTTCATTATCGTATTATCTCTTACTTTGATCCTTATTACTATTCTTATTATCGTAATAACTATTATTTTCAGCCTTATCACTATTTTTATTATATAAATAACTCTTATTTTTATCCTTATTCCTATTTTTATTATCGTATTAACTCTTACTTTCATCCTTATTACTATTATTATTATCGTAATAACTCTTACTTTTATCCTTATTACTGTTATTATTATGATAATAATTATTATTTTCAGCCTTATCACTATTATTGTTATATAAATAACTCTTATTTTTGTCCTTATTCCTATTTCATCATCGTATTATCTCTTACTTTGATCCTTATTACTATTATTATTATCGTAATAACTCCTACTTTTATCCTTATTACAATTATTATCATCGTAATAACTCTTATTTTTATCCTTATTACTATTATTATTATCGTAATAACTCTTATTTTTATCCTTATTTCTATTATTATAATCCTTATAACTATTACTTTCAGCCATATTCCTCTTTTTATTGTGTAATAACTCTTATTTTTATCCTTATTTCTATTATTATTATCGTAATAACTATTATTTTCAGCCTTATCACTATTATTATTATATAAATAACTCTTATTTTTATCCTTATTCCTATTTTTATTATCGTATTAACTCTTACTTTTATCCTTATTACTAATATTATTATCGTAACAACTCTTATCTTTATCCTCATTACTATTATTGTTATCGTAATAACTCTTATTTTTATCCTTGTTTCTATTATTATTATCCTTATAACTATTGCTTTCAGCCATATTCCACTTTTTATTATGTAATAACTCTTATTTTTATCCTTATTTCTATTATTATTATCGTAATAACTCTTATTTTTGTCCTTATTCCTATTTTATCATCGTATTAACTCTTACTTTTATCCTTATTACTATTATTATTATCGTAATAACTCTTATTTTTATCCTTATTACTATTATTATTATCGTAATAACTCTTATTTTTATCCTTATTTCTATTATTATAATCCTTATAACTATTACTTTCAGCCATATTCCTCTTTTTATCGTGTAATAACTCTTATTTTTATCCTTATTTATATTATTATTATCGTAATAACTATTATTTTCAGCCTTATCACTATTATTATTATATAAATAACTCTTATTTTTATCCTTACTCCTATTTTTATTATCGTATTAACTCTTACTTTTATCCTTATTACTAATATTATTATCGTAATAACTCTTATCTTTATCCTCATTACTATTATTATTATCGTAATAACTCTTATTTTTATCCTTATTTCTATTATTATTATCGTAATAACTATTATTTTCAGCCTTATCACTATTATTATTATATAAATAACTCTTAATTTTATCCTTATTCCTATTTTATCATCGTATTAACTCTTACTTTTATCCTTATTACTAATATTATTATCGTAATAACTCTTATTTTTATCCTTATTTCTATTATTATTATCGTAATAACTATTATTTTCAGCCCTATCACTATTATTATTATATAAATAACTCTTATTTTTATCCTTATTCCTATTTTATCATCGTATTAACTCTTACTTTTATCCTTATTACTATTATTATTATCGTAATAACTCTTATTTTTATCCTTATAACTATTATTACTATCGTAATACCTCTTATTTTTGTCCTTATTCCTATTTTATCATCGTATTAACTCTTACTTTGATCCTTATTACTAATATTATTATCGTAATAACTCTTATCTTTATCCTCATTACTATTATTATTATCGTAATAACTCTTATTTTTATCCTTATTACTATTCTTATTATCGTAATAACTATTATTTTCAGCCTTATCACTATTTTTATTATATAAATAACTCTTATTTTTATCCTTATTTCTATTATTATAATCCTTATAACTATTACTTTCAGCCATATTCCTCTTTTTATTGTGTAATAACTCTTATTTTTATCCTTATTTCTATTATTATTATCGTAATAACTATTATTTTCAGCCTTATCACTATTATTATTATATAAATAACTCTTATTTTTATCCTTACTCCTATTTTTATTATCGTATTAACTCTTACTTTTATCCTTATTACTAATATTATTATCGTAATAACTCTTATCTTTATCCTCATTACTATTATTATTATCGCAATAACTCTTATTTTTATCCTTATTTCTATTATTATTATCTTTATAACTATTACTTTCAGCCATATTCCACTTTTTATTATGTAATAACTCTTATTTTTATCCTTATTTCTATTATTATTATCGTAATAACTATTATTTTCAGCCTTATCACTATTATTATTATATAAATAACTCTTAATTTTATCCTTATTCCTATTTTATCATCGTATTAACTCTTACTTTTATCCTTATTACTATTATTATTATCGTAATAACTCTTATTTTATCTTTATTACTATTATTATTATCGTAATAACTATTATTTTCAGCCTTATCACTATTATTATTATATAAATAACTCTTATTTTTATCTTTATTCCTATTTTTATTATCGTATTACCTCTTACTTTCATCCTTATTACTAATATTATTATCGTAATAACTCTTATCTTTATCCTCATTACTATTATTATTATGGTAATAACTGTTATTTTTATCCTTATTTCTATTATTATTACTCTTATAACTATTACTTTCAGCCATATTCCACTTTTTATTATGTAATAACTCTTATTTTTATCCTTACTTCTATTATTATTATCGTAATAACTCTTATTTTTATCCTTATTACTATTCTTATTATCGTAATAACTATTATTTGCAGCCTTATCACTATTTTTTTATATACATAACTCTTATTTTTATCCTTATTCCTATTTTTATTATCGTAATAACTCTTATTTTTGTCCTTATTCCTATTTTATCATCGTATTAACTCTTACTTTTATCCTTACTACTATTATTATTATCGTAATAACTCTTATTTTTTCCCTTATTATTATTATTATTATTATCGTAATAACTCTTATTTTTATCCTTATAACTATTATTACTATCGTAATAACTCCTATTTTTATCCTTATTACTATTCTTATTATCGTAATAACTATTATTTTCAGCCTTAGCACTATTATTATTATATAAATAACTCTTCTTTTTATCCTTATTCCTATTTTTATTATCGTATTAACTCTTACTTTTATCCTTATTATTGTTATTATTATCGTAATAACTGTTATGTTTATCCTCTTTACTATTATTATTATCGTAATAACTCTTATTTTTATCCTTATTTCTGTTATTATTATCCTTATAACTATTACTTTCAGCCATATTCCACTTTATATTATGTAATAACTCTTATTTTTATCCTTATTTCTATTATTATTATCGTAATAACTATTATTTTCAGCCTTATCACTATTTTTATTATATAAATAACTCTTATTTTTATCCTTATTCCTATTTTTATTATCGTATTAACTCTTACTTTTATCCTTATTACTGTTATTATTATCGTAATAACTGTTATGTTTATCCTCTTTACTATTATTATTATCGTAATAACTCTTATTTTTGTCCTTATTCCTATTTTATCATCGTATTAACTCTTACTTTTATCCTTATTACTATTATTATTATCGTAATAACTCTTATTTTATCTTTATTACTATTATTATTATCGTAATAACTATTATTTTCAGCCTTATCACTATTATTATTATATAAATAACTCTTATTTTTATCTTTATTCCTATTTTTATTATCGTATTACCTCTTACTTTCATCCTTATTACTAATATTATTATCGTAATAACTCTTATCTTTATCCTCATTACTATTATTATTATGGTAATAACTGTTATTTTTATCCTTATTTCTATTATTATTATTCTTATAACTATTACTTTCAGCCATATTCCACTTTTTATTATGTAATAACTCTTATTTTTATCCTTACTTCTATTATTATTATCGTAATAACTCTTATTTTTATCCTTATTACTATTCTTATTATCGTAATAACTATTATTTGCAGCCTTATCACTATTTTTATTATATACATAACTCTTATTTTTATCCTTATTCCTATTTTTATTATCGTAATAACTCTTATTTTTGTCCTCATTCCTATTTTATCATCGTATTAACTCTTACTTTTATCCTTACTACTATTATTATTATCGTAATAACTCTTATTTTTTCCCTTATTGTTATTATTATTATTATCGTAATAACTCTTATTTTTATCCTTATAACTATTATTACTATCGTAATAACTCCTATTTTTATCCTTATTACTATTCTTATTATCGTAATAACTATTATTTTCAGCCTTAGCACTATTATTATTATATAAATAACTCTTCTTTTTATCCTTATTCCTATTTTTATTATCGTATTAACTCTTACTTTTATCCTTATTATTGTTATTATTATCGTAATAACTGTTATGTTTATCCTCTTTACTATTATTATTATCGTAATAACTCTTATTTTTATCCTTATTTCTGTTATTATTATCCTTCTAACTATTACTTTCAGCCATATTCCACTTTATATTATGTAATAACTCTTATTTTTATCCTTATTTCTATTATTATTATCGTAATAACTCTTATTTTTATCCTTGTAACTATTATTATTATCGTATTAACTCTTACTTTTATCCTTATTACTATTATTATTATCGTAATAACTCTTATTTTTATCCTCATTCCTATTTTTATTATCGTAGTAACTCCTATTTTTATCCTAATTTCTATTATTATTATCGTAATAACTCTTATTTTTATACTTATTACTGTTATTATTATGATAATAATTATTATTTTCAGCCTTATCACTATTATTATTATATAAATAACTCTTATTTTCGTCCTTTTTCCTATTTCATTATCGTATTATCTCTTACTTTGATCCTTATTACTATTCTTATTATCGTAATAACTATTATTTGCAGCCTTATCACTATTTTTATTATATACATAACTCTTATTTTTATCCTTATTCCTATTTTTATTATCGTAATAACTCTTATTTTTGTCCTTATTCCTATTTTATCATCGTATTAACTCTTACTTTTATCCTTACTACTATTATTATTATCGTAATAACTCTTATTTTTTCCCTTATTATTATTATTATTATTATCGTAATAACTCTTATTTTTATCCTTATAACTATTATTACTATCGTAATAACTCCTATTTTTATCCTTATTACTATTCTTATTATCGTAATAACTATTATTTTCAGCCTTAGCACTATTATTATTATATAAATAACTCTTCTTTTTATCCTTATTCCTATTTTTATTATCGTATTAACTCTTACTTTTATCCTTATTATTGTTATTATTATCGTAATAACTGTTATGTTTATCCTCTTTACTATTATTATTATCGTAATAACTCTTATTTTTATCCTTATTTCTGTTATTATTATCCTTCTAACTATTACTTTCAGCCATATTCCACTTTATATTATGTAATAACTCTTATTTTTATCCTTATTTCTATTATTATTATCGTAATAACTCTTATTTTTATCCTTGTAACTATTATTATTATCGTATTAACTCTTACTTTTATCCTTATTACTATTATTATTATCGTAATAACTCTTATTTTTATCCTCATTCCTATTTTTATTATCGTAGTAACTCCTATTTTTATCCTAATTTCTATTATTATTATCGTAATAACTCTTATTTTTATACTTATTACTGTTATTATTATGATAATAATTATTATTTTCAGCCTTATCACTATTATTATTATATAAATAACTCTTATTTTCGTCCTTTTTCCTATTTCATTATCGTATTATCTCTTACTTTGATCCTTATTACTATTCTTATTATCGTAATAACTATTATTTTCAGCCTTATCACTATTTTTATTATATAAATAACTCTTATTTTTATCCTTATTCCTATTTTTATTATCGTATTAACTCTTACTTTCATCCTTATTACTATTATTATTATCGTAATAACTCTTACTTTTATCCTTATTACTGTTATGATTATGATAATAATTATTATTTTCAGCCTTATCACTATTATTGTTATATAAATAACTCTTATTTTTGTCCTTATTCCTATTTCATCATCGTATTATCTCTTACTTTGATCCTTATTACTATTATTATTATCGTAATAACTCCTACTTTTATCCTTATTACAATTATTATCATCGTAATAACTCTTATTTTTATCCTTATTTCTATTATTATTATCGTAATAACTATTATTTTCAGCCTTATCACTATTATTATTATATAAATAACTCTTAATTTTGTCCTTATTCCTATTTTATCATCGTATTAACTCTTACTTTTATCCTTATTACTATTATTATTATCGTAATAACTCTTATTTTATCTTTATTACTATTATTATTATCGTAATAACTATTATTTTCAGCCTTATCACTATTATTATTATATAAATAACTCTTATTTTTATCTTTATTCCTATTTTTATTATCGTATTACCTCTTACTTTCATCCTTATTACTAATATTATTATCGTAATAACTCTTATCTTTATCCTCATTACTATTATTATTATGGTAATAACTGTTATTTTTATCCTTATTTCTATTATTATTATTCTTATAACTATTACTTTCAGCCATATTCCACTTTTTATTATGTAATAACTCTTATTTTTATCCTTACTTCTATTATTATTATCGTAATAACTCTTATTTTTATCCTTATTACTATTCTTATTATCGTAATAACTATTATTTGCAGCCTTATCACTATTTTTTTATATACATAACTCTTATTTTTATCCTTATTCCTATTTTTATTATCGTAATAACTCTTATTTTTGTCCTTATTCCTATTTTATCATCGTATTAACTCTTACTTTTATCCTTACTACTATTATTATTATCGTAATAACTCTTATTTTTTCCCTTATTATTATTGTTATTATTATCGTAATAACTCTTATTTTTATCCTTATAACTATTATTACTATCGTAATAACTCCTATTTTTATCCTTATTACTATTCTTATTATCGTAATAACTATTATTTTCAGCCTTAGCACTATTATTATTATATAAATAACTCTTCTTTTTATCCTTATTCCTATTTTTATTATCGTATTAACTCTTACTTTTATCCTTATTATTGTTATTATTATCGTAATAACTGTTATGTTTATCCTCTTTACTATTATTATTATCGTAATAACTCTTATTTTTATCCTTATTTCTGTTATTATTATCCTTATAACTATTACTTTCAGCCATATTCCACTTTATATTATGTAATAACTCTTATTTTTATCCTTATTTCTATTATTATTATCGTAATAACTCTTATTTTTATCCTTGTAACTATTATTATTATCGTATTAACTCTTACTTTTATCCTTATTACTATTATTATTATCGTAATAACTCTTATTTTTATCCTCATTCCTATTTTTATTATCGTATTAACTCTTACTTTTATCCTTATTACTAATATTATTATCGTAACAACTCTTATCTTTATCCTCATTACTATTATTATTATCGTAATAACTCTTATTTTTATCCTTGTTTCTATTATTATTATCCTTATAACTATTGCTTTCAGCCATATTCCACTTTTTATTATGTAATAACTCTTATTTTTATCCTTATTTCTATTATTATTATCGTAATAACTCTTATTTTTGTCCTTATTCCTATTTTATCATCGTATTAACTCTTACTTTTATCCTTATTACTATTATTATTATCGTAATAACTCTTATTTTTATCCTTATTACTATTATTATTATCGTAATAACTCTTATTTTTATCCTTATTTCTATTATTATAATCCTTATAACTATTACTTTCAGCCATATTCCTCTTTTTATCGTGTAATAACTCTTATTTTTATCCTTATTTATATTATTATTATCGTAATAACTATTATTTTCAGCCTTATCACTATTATTATTATATAAATAACTCTTATTTTCGTCCTTATTCCTATTTCATTATCGTATTATCTCTTACTTTGATCCTTATTACTATTCTTATTATCGTAATAACTATTATTTTCAGCCTTATCACTATTTTTATTATATAAATAACTCTTATTTTTATGCTTATTCCTATTTTTATTATCGTATTAACTCTTACTTTCATCCTTATTACTATTATTATTATCGTAATAACTCTTACTTTTATCCTTATTACTGTTATTAATATGATAATAATTATTATTTTCAGCCTTATCACTATTATTATTATATAAATAACTCTTATTTTTGTCCTTATTCCTATTTCATCATCGTATTATCTCTTACTTTGATCCTTATTACTATTATTATTATCGTAATAACTCCTACTTTTATCCTTATTACTATTATTATCATCGTAATAACTCTTATTTTTATCCTTATTACTATTATTATTATCGTAATAACTCTTATTTTATCCTTATTTCTATTATTATAATCCTTATAACTATTACTTTCAGCCATATTCCTCTTTTTATTGTGTAATAACTCTTATTTTTATCCTTATTTCTATTATTATTATCGTAATAACTATTATTTTCAGCCTTATCACTATTATTATTATATAAATAACTCTTATTTTTATCCTTATTCCTATTTTTATTATCGTATTAACTCTTACTTTTATCCTTATTACTAATATTATTATCGTAACAACTCTTATCTTTATCCTCATTACTATTATTATTATCGTAATAACTCTTATTTTTATCCTTGTTTCTATTATTATTATCCTTATAACTATTGCTTTCAGCCATATTCCACTTTTTATTATGTAATAACTCTTATTTTTATCCTTATTTCTATTATTATTATCGTAATAACTCTTATTTTTGTCCTTATTCCTATTTTATCATCGTATTAACTCTTACTTTTATCCTTATTACTATTATTATTATCGTAATAACTCTTATTTTTATCCTTATTACTATTATTATTATCGTAATAACTCTTATTTTTATCCTTATTTCTATTACTATAATCCTTATAACTATTACTTTCAGCCATAT